>CABHPQ010000911.1:47838-79735 GCA_902168405.1 Peromyscus aztecus | reverse complement strand
GGAAGAGCTGGGGGAGCCCTCCCAGCGATGAAGCTCCAACCCCCTACAGGTCCTTGAGCTCCTTGAGAGCTCTGGCCAGGTCTATCCCCCACTCCTCACCTCCCTGCAGGGTGACGCTGGGAGGGACTTGAGGGACCCGGACTGTGGTAGGCACCTGTGCACCTTGACCCTGTACCACCAGGCCTTGACCCCGACCTGAGACAGCTCTGAGACACCTTGCCTGCCGGTTGCAGGGACACTGATGGAGTCTCCGGGACTCCCTGGTACCCCAGTCTCCACCAAGATTCTATGACATTGGTAAAAAATCTGAGCAGGCTTCACTTAGTTCCTCTCTCCTGTCCAAACCTGGTCACCAGGGGGACTGGAGAGGCCGTGATCTCTTCGCTCTTAGATTTCTTCGCCCTGGAAATAGCCCTTGGGACAAGGAAGTTGGGAGGGGGTGTCTGTCTCCTCAGGACTGTTTAATCCATTTCTCTGAGGAAAGAATTGGTGCCAGAAGGTACCTCAGCTTTATCCTGCGGGCCTCTTCCTCGTGAAAGGGGGCCAGTTTTGCTTGGTTCAGGGGATAAAGTAGGGAGCCTGCTGGGTCTGGTTTTCTATTATATGCCTGGATGCTGATGACCCTGGACAGAGCCTCCATTTGGAGTTCTCTCTCTCCTTCTGGCAAGAGTGTGTTGAATGAGCTCATTCAGGCCTGCAAAGTGCTTCCAGTTCTTGAGTGCAGAGTTCTGTGAGTGGCAGAATGGACCGATGGAAATAAACTGCGTAGAGGAAGACTAGCTCACTGCTGTGGCTGACCACTGGCTTCATATTGGTTCATTGCCACCCTCCGACCCAGCTCAATTTCCTACCGTCAAGGGTAGAAAAAGCCCCGGTTGGCAGCTTCCAAAGGCTGGCCTCAGTTATCCAAGCTTTTGAACCACAGTCTCCTCGTTCCTCCAGTGAGGAGAACTCTAGGCATCTGTCCCCCTCAGAACTGTCTTGAGATTCCCTGAAGCAACGGAATTCTTCGGAGGCACATCTCCCCGTGGTGAGCTATTCTCAGTGTTCACATCCCCAGTGAGGCCTGCAGACGATCTTCTGGTCATCGTCATCTTCACCCCTGCTGCGGACTAGCCATGGCTCCTTCTGCCTGCAGCCTCCAAAGGGTCCCAGAAACAGTGAAGTCAAACTTATAATCTTGAGGAAATAAAAGGACTTCCTGCCCCTTCCTCCATCGACACCTATAGGAGATAATATAGGGCGAGAGTCTGACTCATGGTTTTTGTTTTTATATTTCCCCAGGAACCACAGATCTAGGGAAAACAGCTCCTTGAAGGCAAGGATTGTGTGGTTTTCATCTCCTTGCTTCCCTCCACACCCCTTCCCCCACAGCACCTGGAAGATAGTAAGGACTCAGTAATTGGGTGTACAAACAGGAATGAACTGTGAAAATGTATCAGAGTCAAAGGGGTGGACTGGAAATCAGGGCCAGGTGTTTGGTTCCAGGTCTGCCCCCGACTGTCTTGAGCAGGTGCCTTCCCTTCAGCTTTCTTATCCATGACAGGAGAGACTGGAAACAGCTGAGGTTGAAGACTCTCAGGGTCTGGCGCTCTATGGAGCTCTTTGAGGCTGTCCCAAACCACAGACCTCTTAGTTCTTCTTGGATACAGGGGACCACTTTCAGTATCCTGGTGTGATAAATAAGTTAAATTGCCTTTCTGTGATGAAGTGGGTTTTATGAATGAAGTGGAAGAACCTAGAGGAAGCAGAAAAGGCCACTTATACATTTGACATTCCCATTTTCCTCATTTCTCAAGAAAAGCCATAGTATATAGAGAGGCAAGGTGGTAGGGCCTTAGCCTCCAAGCCAAGAGGCCAGAAACTACCCCACCCAGGAGTAGTGGGCCAGGGTCTTGACCCTCTCTTCCCAGAGACCCTAGCTAGCTGGGATCTCCCTCCTAGGAAGACTGGAAGAGAAAACAGTCGGGAAAGATCATCCCTGTAGAGAGGATTCTAGTTTATGAATTCTATTTAAAAAAAAAAAAAAAAAAAAAAAAAAAAGCCAAAACCCAAAATGAGCTGTTCTTACAATCATTTTCCCTCTACTGTAGCAGGCACAGCCAATGCTCAGAAAAACCTTAGCTAATTGGCACTCGGTAGAGCTGAGTAAGCCATGCCAGTGACCTCCCTGACTTCCCCTGAGTGCCCAGCCAGGGTGGGGGACCAGCCCCCCTTCCCCACGTCCGCGCTTCCTGGCTCTCAGCTGTTGGTGCGGCACTGGCAAAAATCAGCTCTCTGGAGTTAATGGACAGTCACTAACCCCCATCACAAAGTGACAGTGGCAGCAGCCACGCACACAAGAAAGGGGCTTTTCTTTCCTACGGGATTGGCTTGCGGGGGAACTGGCCCTGCTCCTAGGCAGAGGGGAACACCGTGCCCCTCCAGCTGGCGGTGTGCGGGTGTCCAGGGTCACCAGGGCTCCGGGTTTTTCTAGCTAGCTATCCAGGCAGATAATACCTTGTTTCTTCCAGCCAGGGAAAGCTGTCTCTCACCCAATTCCTGTGTTCCCTTCTGCTCCCTCCTTGCTGATGCTCTCACTCTGGCCCTTCTGCAGGCCCCCAGAGGGAAGATGGGAGTCAGCAATGGTATATTTCTGTGTGTGTGATCTTAGTTATTTAGGGTGGGGGTGAGGGGAGCTGGGGAGGAGGGAGAATAAATCAAACACGGTTGTTAAGAAATCGGGTATAGAGGGCTGGAGAGAGCTCAGTGGTTAAAAGCACTGCCTGGTCTTCCAGAGGACTCCAGCTCAGTTCCCAGCAACCGTACAATGAGTCACAGCTGTCTCTAATTCCAGTTCTAAGGGACCCGAGGCACACACAGGCATGCAGGCAAAACATATACACATTCAATAAAAAGAGCGTTATGTTTTAAATAAAAGAAATAGGGTATACAGAGTGAAATCAGGCGGCCCACACCTGTAATCCTAGCGTTTGGAGGACTGAGGCAGGAGGATCAGAAACTTGAGGCCAATCTGGGCTACACAGTGAATTCCAGGCCAGTCTGGGCTGCATAACAAGGCTCTGTCTCAAGGAGGAAAAAGGAAAAGTGTGTGTGTGTGTGTGTGTGTGTGTGTGTGTGTGTGTGTTTGTGTGTGTGAAAGAGAAGCTGAGACACTGACATACATTCAAGTCTCATCTCTATGACATTCAAAAATGGCAGAGTCAGAGAAGGTCTGCAGACACGCACATTATTAATCACCTTCCAATCCAAAGGCCAATTCATCTCTGGGTCCTGGAAAGGTGAGATAGAATCAGAAGGAGCAGGCTTTGTGCAGGGAAGTAGTAACATCCTAATTCATGAAACTTGCATTTTCCTACCATTCATTCTCTCTCAAATGCTCAGTTGGCATCCTACGGGGCGATCCCCCCATGGCAAGCTGGGAGCAATAAAGACTGGACCATGTTCCTCTTCTTTCTATGTCTCCTCTCTAGTTTCTTTTTCTCCTTTACTGCCTCCCTCACCCCAGACCCCTACTTCCACCCTGCAGCCAACCAAGCAGGGAGTGAGACAATTAAGAGTGTTATAATCCGTCGTTAGACACGCCACTTGTTTCTAAGAGGTTTGGAAGTGGAGAGACGGGTTGTTTCGTCAAGAATGAAGATTTGATTTCCACCTGAAAATGGACTCCTTTACAGAGCAGAGCCCCTATCCAGCCTTCCCAGGGATTTCTTCCCATTTCAGCCGCAAGGTGGGTTGTGCTTTGAGGGAAGAACAGTCTTGCCCATCGGAGCCCAGAACGTTAGATTGATTCTCCCTGGAAGACAACAGTAAAGACACTTCCCACGGAAGAAGAAAAAAGCACCCCAACTGTTTCATTTGCTCTTCTTTCGTCCTCTCCTTCCCTGTCCCTTCCTCGGCTCCCCTCTATCTCTCTAAAAGTCCTTGGATGGGTCTTGAACCTCTCTAGCCCAGACCACTACCCAGGGCTTCCATTTCGTACATCAGATAACAGCAGAATCCTATCCTTGTATCCCAAGGTACTTCCAAACCAGGCTCACCCAACTTCTCCCCACCCACTTTCTCCAGCTTAGGACAGAGTAGGTCTTCACAGTCCAAATATTCTCTTGCTTTTATCTCAGAAAACACTTTCTTCTTCTGCATCTTTATTTTTTAATTGAATTTTTAGTGATCAGATCACGATGCTCCTATGGCAGCATGGTACTTCTTCAGATATTTTTCTCCTCTAGGTCTCTGTCTTTTTCAAAGTCGTGTTATGCGGGCGTCAGACCTGACACATCCCGACCTTCTTATATACGTGCCATGTTTTTGTCTTTTCATTCGTGCCATGTTTTTGTCTTTTCATTCTGTCTTGGCAGAATTCCATTAACATTTTCTTTTCTTTTATTGTTATTATTTTAAAATCACACATCTTGCTATCTGAGTAAGCCTCTGTGTGTGCATGGGTGTGGTATGCCTGTGCATGCGAGTGTGTTAGGGCGTGCACAAAAGCCTGTGGAGGCTAGAAGGCCAGAAGTTGATGAGTTGACGTCAGGTGTCATCCTGTTTATCTCCACATTATTTGTGAGGCAAGTTATGTTGCTGAACCTGGTGCTGAGCGGCTAGGCCAGGCTGCCTGGCAGTGAGCTCTCGGGACCTGTCTGTCTATACT
Source organism: Peromyscus aztecus (assembly GCA_902168405.1). Classification (NCBI taxonomy): domain Eukaryota; kingdom Metazoa; phylum Chordata; class Mammalia; order Rodentia; family Cricetidae; genus Peromyscus; species Peromyscus aztecus. Next base: position 75,084 of record CABHPQ010000911.1, on the reverse strand, counting down.
TTAGCACTGGGACTACAGACATGCCACTAGGCCCTGCTCTTTATGGGGGGGGGGGTAGGGACCTGAACTCAGGTCCTGATGCAAATACAGCAAGCTCTTCACTGAGCTCTCTCTCCAGGCCCTAAGGTTGAAAACAACATAGAAGTGTTCTGTGTGCCCAGGCTGCCTTTTGAACCAGGGGTGTTCCCATAGCTTTTCTGTCTCAGTTGTTCACATCGCTCTTTACCTGAAGTTATCCTGGACGCCCCCCCCCCCCCATCTCTCCTCTGGTTAACCACAACTCTTACCCTATGTCACCTCACAACTACCCCTCCTCAGACAGGACTTCCTCTCCATCCATTCTGCGCCCCGCCCTCTCCCTCCTTTCTCATTAACATGTTCTGGGGTTCCGTGTGTGTGTGTGTGTGTGTGTGTGTGTGTGTGTGTGTGTGTGTGTGTTTCCTTATCATTTCCTGTCTGGAGCTTTGGAGGCCCTCTCTTCCAGATCTTTATAAAAGGTGTAATGGGTTATGAACTTTCATCCCACTGTGTTGTGAAATATAGGAAGTTATTCCCCCTTACTTGACTACGTTTGGTTCCCATTATCCAGCTCACCCCTATCCACCCCTCCCAGCTTCTAATAACCACACTAACTCTACATTCAGATCAACCATTTTTAAGCTTCCATATATGAGATAGAGCATGCAATATTTGGTTTTCTGATCTTTCTTATCTGGCTTATTTTATTTAACACAATTACAGGCGTGACCCACCACACCCGGCTATATAACATATTCTCTTTATGTATTATTGTTGGTTGATTTCATCTCTTATTTATTTTGACTAAAATCACCTTTTCTCTAGACAAGGTCCCACTGTGTAGCTCTGTCTGGCCTAGGACTTGCTATGTATTTGGGGCTGGCCTTGAACTCAGAGATTCACCTGCCTCTGGCTCTCTAGTGCTGGACTTAAAGGTGTACATTACATCCAGCCCAGGAGTTTCAGTCTTCTCCCCTCCAAGATTTATTTTTTATTTCTGTGTCTGTATGTGCAGATGCCAAGAGAGGCCTGAAGAGGGTGTCAGTTCCCCTGGAGCTGGAGTTACAGGAAGTCATGAGGCTTTTGTGAGCTGTCTGTTGTGGGTACTGGGACCCAAACTCCAGTCCTCTGGAAGAGCAGCGAGTGCTCTTTATCCACTGAACCCTCTCTCCAGCGCACACCAATCATCTCTCAACAGGGCTCCCAGCCTCCACTCTGACCCAGCTCCCCCCACTCCTTCCTTTCTCCTCTCCGCCGCCATCCAGAGCTCTCTAAAACACAGGCCAGGCCATGGTGTGCCCTGGTATACCCATGTTTGGCTCCTCACTGCCAGCCTGTGGGTGTGGGAGGCCTTCTCACCTCCCCTGCTACTCCATCAACCACACCTGCTGGCTGCCCCTCCCTACCACCACCATCCATGCCGCACAGCCGTCGTTTGTTTCCTCTGTGAGAAGCGAACTGTTCTCATTGTCACACCTAAGTGACTCCCATCAACCTGGGAGACTCACTGCCCACGTCACCCTCTGTGACAGCTTTCCCTCGTGCCCACCATCTCGGGACAGCAGTCCCTTGCCCTCAGTGCACAGCCGCACAGCATCCTCCGTTCCACAGGAACCTTGGGTTTGTTAGTCTATTCTATCCAACCCTCTTCAGAGCAGGTGCTACTCCCCGTCTGGTTTTGGATCCCGAGAAATGACCTGAAGTGACTGCCCAAGGCATGTTTGTTGTGCAGAGCTGAGTGTGTGTGTCCAGCAGGGGCATGCCCTCCATCCCAGATCCTAGAAAGCATTTTCTTTTAATTTTAAATTTTGCCTGCATGTATGTTTGTGCATCACTTGTGTGCCTGGTACCCACGGAGGCCATAAGAGGGCAATGGATCCCCTGGAACTGGAGTTACAGACTGTTGTGAGCTGTCATGTGGGTACTGGGACCTGAACCTGGGCCCCCCAGAAGAGCATCCAGTTCTCTGTCTCTGTCTGTCTGTCTGTCTCTCTCTCTCTGCATGTGTGTGGGGTATGTGTGTGTGTGTGTGTGTGTGTGTGTGTGTGTGTGTGTGTGTGTTTATTTTTTTTGAGGATTTCTCTGTGTAGCCCTGGCTATCCTGAAACTAGCTCTGCAGACCAGGCTAGCCTTGAACTCAGACATTTGCCCGACTCTGCCTCCTGAGTGCTGGGACTAAAGGCATGTGCCACCCCGCTCAGCTGCATCTAGTTCTTTTAATCACTGAGACATTTCTATGGCCCTGGAAAGTCTTTTCTTGCCAGGAAGCCTCCGATACACAGGACAGCTAGCGCATTCTGTCATTCATTCATACGATTATCTATTGAGTGCCTACTATATACCAAGCAAGAGGCTGTGTGGATGAGCAAGACACACACAGTCCCCACCCCTCTGGAGCTCACAATCTGGTGAGGGAGAAAGACACTAATCAAGGAATCACACATATATAAATAGAGACTGTGATAAGCACTTTGAGAGGAAGAGCTTGGAGCAGGGGAGTGCAGATAACCAGGGAACCAAAATCTAAACTGAGGATGTAGGGACAGCCTCCCCAAGGAAGTGGCCTTTAAGCTGTGAGCTAAAGCATGTGAGTGGCGCTTCCCAGAAACATGGCTGTGAGGTGGAGGAGAGACGGGAACAGGAGCTGAAAGGCATTAAAGGCACCGAGAAGGATGTCCTTGATATCTGTTGTTGCCTAAACCACCCCCAAAACACAGTGGATTAAACAGCAGACACCTCACCATACTCGTGACTTTGCAGGGTCAGACGCTCAGACAGGTACTAGCTGTGTGTTCATCCACCCCATGTGGTACAGACAGAGCTCACCTGGCGACAGATGGGCAGACACAGAGAGCCCGAGACGGTTTCGTTCACGCGGCTGGCATCTCACTGATGACTAGGAAGATGGCCTTGGGTTCTATCTCCTGGAGCCCCAGCTCACATCACACATGGCCTCTCTGTCCAACTACTAGAGGACAGCTCAAGGTTCCAAGAGAGTACACCAGTGAGCAAAACGAAGGTGAAAGACATGTAGCCATCTATAACCTAGTCGTGAAACCCAGGCAGGCGCCCTATGAACAAAACCACATCGGTAGCCCCTTGAATTGATTGATTCTTAAGTTTTTACGATATTAATTGTATTGGGGGTGGGAGGCAAACATGCCCTTGCCATAGCTCACGTGTGGGGGTCGGAGGACAACCTTTAGGAGTTGTTCTTCTCCTACCAAGTAGGTCCCGGGAACTGAACGGAGTTTATCAGACATGGCAGCGATTGCCTTTACCCCCTGAGCCATCTTGACATCCCCTCAGTTTCACTTTCAAGCGGAGGAGACCACAGTTTAAGAACCGTTAGGAGCAGGCATGGTAGTGCATTCTTACATTCCCAGTACTCAGGAGGCAGCAGCCCAAGGCCTTTAAGGCCAGCTTCAGCTACACAGTGAGGCTACGGTCAGCTTGGACCATGTGAGAGAGACCCTCAAGACACAAACCACCCCCACCACAACGAAAGGCTATTGTGAAGAGAGAGGCGTTGACGGGCACAGGCGAGATGGCGGGGGCCAGTTGTGCTAAGCGCTGAGCTGAAACAAACAAAAAGCTGTGTTCAATTTCCCGTGACTCAGCCCACCTTGCCCTTGTCCCCACGCCTGGCTTTCGCCCCTCTCTGGCAGCTGCTCAATTAGTGACAGACAAGCTCAGTTAGTGGGTCTCTTGCTCACAGGCCAAGAATCATCAATCCAGCCTAAACCTTGTACCAACCGCTACCAAAGTCACAGCATTCACAGTTGGCCACGCGGTTTATGCGTTACTGTCTGGAAGATGGTGCAGTTGGTGCCTATTAAGATTTTTACCTTATCCCTGGGTTGTAATCACTTACATTTAATCTTCTGTCTGACTAGGAAGTCCTGGCTTTGATCTCTCGGCTTAAAGTGTCTCTTGGCTGGGCGGTGGTGGATCTCTGTGGGTTCGAGGCCAGCCTGGTCTACAAAGCAAATTCCAGGGGAGCCAGGGCATTTCTCCTGTTGCCCTGAGAGGCGCTTGTACTTATTGGAATCCAGGCCTCCTAGGGCTATCCGCCCTGGACTGCCAAGTCACCCAGATCTCTTCATCTTTCCTTTTTTTTTTTTTTGGTTTTTCGAGACAGGGTTTCTCTGTGTAACTCTGGTTGTCCTGGAACTCACTTTGTAGACCAGGATGGCCTCGAACTCAGAGATCTGCCTGCCTCTGCCTCCTAAATGCTGGGATCAAAGGCGTGCGCCGCCGCCACCACCACCACCTGGCTTCTCATCTTTTCTTAAAGCTCCCATTTCTCCTCTTCATAGAGGACTCTGGTTTTAACCCATCCAAAACCATTTCCCCCTCCACTCTTATTTTCCTGCCTCCCAGGGGACCTACCTGATAAGTATGTCCAGGAGTGCCCAGGCTTTGGACTAGATCAAACCTGAATTCAAATGCAGACCCGGTCACTCTGTCAGCTCTTCCTTAGCCTTTCTGGGTTTCCATTTTCTTGTATGAAACATGGGGAGCAATAATAATCAGCTTTGTTACTTTTTGTTTTGTTTGTAGAGTCTTTCGATGTAGCCCAGGCTAGCGCTGAACTCAAGAATCTCTTGCCTCAGCCTTTTGAGTGTGGGAAGTACAGGTGTGCATCACCACATCTGGCTCTGCTGTAAGGTTTTAAGATAAAGTTCATAGCGCTGGCCCTGGTGGAACTTGGGAGGTAAAGGCAGGAGGATTGCAAAGCTCCATGCCAGCTTTGGCAACATATCCAAACCTGTCTCAAAAACAAACAGGGGGCTGGGAGGTAGAGCAGTGGGTAAAGCTCTTGCCGCCCGAGGGAGGACCTGAGTTCAAATCCCTGGAACCCAGAACTGTTCCGTGCCCCTGGATGTTGTGGTGCATGTCTCTAACCCCGGTATTCCTACAGGGCCGTGGGAGGTTGACGCAGGAGAGTCATGGGACACTCCAGGGACAGCTAGTGTGATGCACACAACAGGGAACAACAAAATGACTCTGTTGTGAACCGGGTGAGAGCGAGGACTGGCACCCAAGCTCCACATGTCCTCACATATACGCAGACACACATACACACACCAAAAAAAAAGAAACAAACATTTAAAGACAACAAAATTAAGTACACAGAACACCTGCTCAGGTTAAGATAAGTCAACTCTAGCTGTCACCAGGTTACATGGTTCTGATAAAGGTTGGCCCCAACCTGACGGCATGGCGCAATTCCTAATCACACTGTCCTTTAGGGCACTTCTCCTAAGAAGTCATCATGTGACTAAGCAAGCCTCTTGCAGGCCACAGCCCTGTGGCCGATTCTAGAGAATTTGATCACCTGCACACACTCCATACACACACACTGCACACACGTATGTCTTCTTAGTGGTTTAATGAGCATACTCTGACCAGATAGATTTAGCAGGTTCTGCCACTCTCCAGCTGTGTGAGCTGAGAAAACCTGTTAACCTCTCTGGGCCCCGGTTTCCCCATGTATAAGATAGTTAAGTGAGTTGATGTATTTGAAGCTCTTGGCAAGGTAGAACTCATGCTGGGGTTTCAAGCACACACCACCACACTTATGTTGTCTTTTTTTTTTTAATAATGCATTTGCTCCTTTTAATTTAAAAATTATATTTGCATATGAATTTTATATTATATTATATTATATTATATTATATTATATAATGTTATATTCATATAACCACCCCTAAGTCAAGATAGAAACAGTCTTGTCACTTCGAAAAGTCCTTGGGCCCTTCTGAATGTCCTCCCCCTGCCTCCCAGCCCTTAGCAACCATTGATCTGCTCTCTACAGTGTTGGCCTTTCCTAGAATTTTGGGTATTTGGGGATGGGGGGGTAGGTAAAGTCTCATGTAGCCCAGGCTGGCCTTAAGCTCAATTTGTAGCTGAAGATGCCCTTAAATTCCTGATTCTCCTAATTACTTCTCCCAAGTGCTGGGATTGCAGGTATCTCCCACCTCACCCAGCTGGACTTTCATCTAAATGGACTAAAACATGGCTGTCTTTGTTATTGTGTGAGCAGTTTTGTTCTATTGCAGTCAATGTGGTTACTGATATAGGATATAATTGGATAGAAGCCTGATCTTATTCACTTACTTACTTACTTACTTACTTACTTACTTACTTACTTACTTACTTTATTTATTGAGGCAAGCTCTCTAGCCCAGACTGGCTTCAAACTCTCTCTGTAGCCAAGGATGTCCCTGGGCTTCTGATCTTCCTGTCTCCAGATCCTAATTGCTAGTGTTACAGGTGTGTGCCACTATGCCCAGAAGATTGAGGCAGGAGGATGGAAAGTTCAGGGGTAGCCTGGGGAACCCACGAACCAAAAAAAGAGTGCTAGATGGTAATGGTACACACTTTTAATCTCAGCACTGGGGAGGCAGAGGCAGGCAGATCTCTGAGTTTGAGGCTAGCTTGATCTACAGAGTAAGTTTCAGGACGGCCAAGGCTACACAGAGAAACCCTGTCTCAAAATTAAAAAAAAAAAAATACAGGGCTGGGGATGTAGCTCAGTGGTAGAGTACTTGCCCAATATGCTTAAGGTTCAAACTCCAATTACATGAAAAAAAAATAAATAAAGTTAGGGCTAAGGCTGTAGCTTACTTAACAGAGTATTTGCCTAGCAGCACAAGCCCCTGAGTTTGATTCCCAGCACCCCATAAACTGGCCACACCCCATCCTAGAACCGTAATTAATGGAGGTGGAATACCCAGTCTCACACTGTGAAGGCTGAGAACCACTGCCCAAGGCCACCTGTTACTCAGGCAGACAGACAGACATGCCTTGGGCAGGCAGGTCACCAGCTTCCAGTGAGGGGTGGCCGATTCCAAGCTTGGCCTCAGCCGTCGTGGGGGCTGATCTGGATCTGGTTTGCTCCTATTTCTGGGGTGTTTTCCTATGGAGTTGCCAGTTGAAAATGTGGGGAGTTCACTGAGGCCCCTTCTTTGACACACCCTGAGGCTACCGTGAGCAGCTAGCAATGAACACGCCCCTCACACATCAGGAAGGGTCCCAAAGTGAAGCTCAGGCTCACTTCTCTGGGACGCCCTTTCTCCGGGATCTTGGTATTGAGACCCTTTGAATCCTGGTACCCTTGGGGGGTCTTCAAGGCCTTCTTGCCCCTCCACCCCAGCTTTCCCAGCTATTGTTGGCAGTTTAACGTGACACTCACAGGCTGTCACAGCTGGAAGAGAAAGCCCTCCGCTGCCGCCGACACCACCCCCTATTGTTATGTGCTCCCATCAGAATTATAGAGTCAAAATGAGCACTCAGAGCTGTTTGGTTCCTGGCACGTGGTTAAAAAGCTCAGTAAGTGTGAGTTATTGTTCTTCTCCGAGGAGAATTCTTCCAGGGAGCGGCAGCTGAGCTGAGCTGTTACAGTCAGCCCTCCTAACTCTGGGTAAAGACGTCTACTGTTGCTCTGTGTGATCACAGGAGGCTGTAATTGGACTCTGGGGGATCCCTGGATGGTTTCCTGTCCTTGGTCTGTGCATGCAAAGCCTCAACCTCAGGGCTCAGCTAGTCCTCAGTCAGGAGACAGTCCCAAGGGTTTGACGTTCTCAGAGACACCTTCTCCCCAACTCTTCTTTTGCAGATTCAGACTCACAACTCCACCTGTGTAATTTATAGGGACTTCAGAATCCCAGGCCTTCTTGAGCCTGTCCTCTGGAGCAGAGCACACATATTCACACATACACACACACACACACACACACACACACACACATACTCTCATATGCAAGTACACAAGCAACCATACCAGAGTCGAGGAGGCACACACAGCCCATGTAAGACCAGGTAGCTGAGATGGCCATAGATCTATCACTACTTTGGTCTCCCACCCTGAGGAACAAGAACCTGGGGAGGCAGATCTAAAAATCAGGCCCCCAGGCCCAGCCAGGCCAATGGCACAGAAGACTTGGTGACCCACTATCCTTTCTCCCAATCAGGACTCAGAGTAGGGTCCCTGGGATGAGGCCATGAACTCTGTTATTGACCTTGTAGTTGAGGGGTGAGGGTAGAGGCATAGACAGGACCTGTATAAAGATCTGTGACTCTTGGCTGCAACCACCCACCAGGGACTTTTCAAAAGTTGAAGTATACATAGGCAGGAATATGGGCAGGGAAAGGCTTTAATGTTGCGCTCAGCCACCAAAACCAGCAAGAGATCATAACTTTCAATGGATTTTCGGCAATCTGGCTAGGAAGAAATCTAAACCCTTAATTATTTTTGTTCTGATTTAAAAGTAGTTTTTGAAAGTATATGCTCATTGCAAATAAATAAATAAATGAATGTGGGAAACAGAAAAAAGAGGGCATGAAGAAGAAGGTGAAAGCTCCTGGGCCTCCACCCCAGGAGCTAATCGCTGTTGACATTTTGGCGGAGTGGAGATGGCTGCACACACCGATTGCTTTTCTTCCTTCTCACTGGCACAGCAATGAGCATTTTCTCGAGTCATTATTCTTTGTGAGCCTGTTTGTTCGGAGGCCTTGTACCACTGGATCGGGCGCCATCATTTACTGAACTTGTTTCCAGTTCTTGGACAGTCAAACGACCTCTCGCTTTTCCACTGTATAGAAACCACACATCTTTGTGCGTGAAGGTTGTAAAGGGTTGTAAAGCCTTGTTTGTGGGGGCGCGGGGGCGGGGGGGGGGGGCTGGGAGGAAACCCCTCAGAACACAAGGAAGGAGGGAGTCCAGACATGGCTGGATGTGACCCAGACTGCAGAGGCTCAGGTCTGAACTAGAGAGTCTGACAGGAACAGGGAACGAGCTGGGGTCACTTGCCCCTGCCTGCTTTGGACTTACAAATGCCCCTATGGTTTCCAGGCATCTCGCCATCTCTTTTTGAAGGGGGGGCGGGGCATGAAAGGGAAGGGCAGAGACTTGCCAAGGCCTCCCGGCAAGGTAGAAGTTAGGGCAGGGGTGACTTTGATACATGTAGCTGCTCTAAATGCCCTGGGGCTGCCTACTCCTCCTCAAGGCCCCTGCACACCTCAGCTTCATGAAGAGTGTGACAGCACTACTTTTGGCTGGGACACCCTGGAGGCCCTAGACCCAGAGGCTATCCATTAAGACCATCTAGAGGAGAGACCGAGGGTCCTCTGGGAGCTATGTCCTTGGTTCCCAAAGAGATGGGTAGGCCTAAGGCAGGAACCAGGGTCGTACAGGTGGAGCTGGGAAGTCTGAGTTAACTTCACGGCTCTGCTGCCTACCTACCCAAAAGAGACCTTGCCTTTCCCTCCCCTCAGTGGACCTGCCCACTGGGCAACGGCAGGGAATCATGATGGTGTCCCTCACGGGGCTCTGAGAGTGCTCATCCCTCCTCTATTTTGACAGAGTGTTCAAAGAGGGGCTCCTTCCTGGGGCTCCATGGCACTATAGGATCATAAAATGTTAGTACCACAGTTGCCCTCTGTGGCCACTCCCTCCAAACCCCTCAGGGAAACTGAGAGGCCAGAAGAAGCCCATAGACCAGGAATGGGCTCCCAGGGAGGAAGGATGAGGTCCTGCCTTTGTGATCCGAACCTGCCTCCCAGCCCAAGCGTCATGTCCCATCGCTACACTAGGAAACTTCTGTCACAGCTGGGTGGCAGCCACATGGAAATCACAGCAGAGTGAAGTGTAAGCAGGGCCCCGAGGCACACGGCAGCCCTGCATCCCTGGTGCTCTCTCTGCATTGGGAGGTGGACTGTTGGGCCACACGTCCCTGTCTGTTGCACTTTGTGATCCTTCATGAGGCATTCCTCCAGTTTCGAGTCCAAGGCAGCTACTCTCAGGGACTCAGCACCATGGCAACCTCTCCTCCTTCCTTCGTCCTCAAGTAGACATCAGCCCATGTCCTCCCCATGGGTGGGTCAGCCAGGGGAACCTAGCATCCTTTGGACATGCCCTCAGTGCCCTGCTCCCCATCCTGATGCCCCTCTCTTCCAGGTACTCCCTCTCTGTCTGCTACCCAGGCACTGTTCCTAGAGCCATGCTGCCTCAGGTTACTTCGGAACCATCTTACTAGAATCCATCCATGTCCCTTGGGGGCAGAAGCAGAAATGACCCTTTCCCAGGCACTGACTTCGAATGCTTGATAGGGCAGGAACCGGGCATGGGATCCAGTAAACTCAGCCCTGGGAACAGAAATCTCTCCCCACACTTCCCTTCTATCGTTAGCAGAGTGGCATCTGGGAGGTCAGAAATGGCCCTAGTGGGTGAGGACGAGTTCTGCAGCCCAGAAATAAGGATTGCAGCCTCCTAGGCTGGAGAGATGGCTCAGTGGTTAAGAGCATTTGCTGTTCTTCCAGAGAACCCAAGGTTAGTTCCCAGCATCCACATGGTGACTCACAGCCATCCATCACTCCAGTTCCAGGGGATGTGACACACTCTTTTAATCTCTTTGGGCACCAGGCATGCATATGTTACAAATGTGTATACGTGTCATACACATAAAATAAATAAGTAAAAAAAAATTTTTTTAAAGGACAGCACCTTTTCCTCATGGATTATCTACATGTCACCTCAGCCACCTCTTTGGATCCTCAAGACAGATCTTCATGGGATATATCATCTGCTTTTTTGTTTTTTTGTTTTTCAAGACAGGGTTTCTCTGTGTAGCCTTGGCTCTCCTGGAACTCACTTTGTAGACCAGGCTGGCCTAGAACTCACTGAGATCTGTCTGCCTCTGCCTCCCAAGTACTGGGACTAAAGGCGTGCGCCACCACCAGCATTATCTGGCCTTTAAGGATGATGAAACTCGGGGTCATGAAGTTAACCAGAGTCATTAAAGCCAAATCTGCAGACCAAAATCCAGGGCAAGTTACACCCAAACCACCCCGCAACTTCACAGAAGTTCCTGAGGCCGATTCATCCCACTCTCTCCATCTGTCCCTCCCTGCTAGAGTGTGTGGATCTGTTGCATACACACTCATTGGCTTTTCTCCTTCCTTCAGCCAACCTTCCCGGGTACCAGGTAGACAGCTGCCTGAAGGCCAGAAGTCAGTCCCCTTCAGTGCATTCTTAATCCGTGCCCGGAAGGTGTGTGTGTGTGGTGATATATTGTGTACTCTAATAAATTTACCTGAAGATCAGAGAGACAAAGGAACAAGCCACCTCTTACCTCTAGGACTCTTCAGCCCGAAAGCTTTCCTTGGCCAAAAAGACATTAGTTCCTGACTCCTCAAGCTTTGTATACCTTTCTCTGTCCACTCATACCACTTCCTGTCTCAACTTTCCTAGTACTGGGATTAAAGGCTTGTGACTCCCAAGTATTGGGATTAAAGGTGTGTGCCACCACTGCCTGGCTCTGTTTCTCTCCTAGACTGAGTCAATCTCATGTAGTCCAGGTTGGCTTTGAACTCACAGAGATCCAGAGGGATCTCTGCCTCCCGAGTGCTAGGATTAAAGGTGTGTGCTACCACTGCTTGGCTTCTGTGTTTAATCTAGTGGCTTGTTCTGTTCTCTGATCATCAGGCAACCTTATTAGGGTACACAATATATCACATGTGTGCACTTCCAGCTGGGTGTACAGATGCAGGCTTCAGCACCCTTGGGTGCCTTAGGTCTTACAGGAACTTTCCAAGCTCACAGTTTACCTTGAGGGCAGATTAGCCTGAAGTGCACTTCTTAAAACTACTTGTGGGGTGTGGGGTGTGGGGTGAGAAAGCTCTCTCCCCTGGCAAAAGCTGTAACTGTAAACATAGCCCTGTGCCAAGCTGAGCATAGACATGCTTGATTTAAGAATAAGCCCTCCTTCAGCACCCCCCCCCCCACTCCCATCTGCCACCAAGACCTGGTAACATCACCTGTCCCCTTCTCCCCAACTCTACCGCTGAGTTCCCAGGATCTCTGTAGTTCAGGCAGACCTTGCACTTGGCAGTCCTCCTGCCTCAGCCTCCCAAATAACTGGGATTATCGGCCTGTATCATCAGGGAGTTCCAAGTATCCTCAGTTTACCTGAAGACACAGTAAACTCCACCCACCAACAAGCCAGGAGTGTTTGTGCACACCCCGCAAGTGGGGGGTTGAGGCAGGGAGATTTTAAGGCCAGTTTCAGCTACGTAGTGAGTTTCTAATTAATTGGTTGTTTGGGGGTGGACTTTGTTGTTGCTTTGTTTTGTCTGGAGAGAAGGTCTCACAAGCCTGAGCGCTGAGTTTATAGGTGTAAGCCACTATGCCTGGATTACATAGTGAGTTTGAAGTTAGCCTGGGCAATATAATAAAACCCAGTCTTAAAAATAAATAAATGAGCCAGGCGGTGGTGGCGCACGCCTTTAATCCCAACACTCTGGAGGCAGAGGCAAGCAGATCTTTGTGAGTTCGAGGCCAGCGTGGTCTACAGAGCCAGTTCCAGGACAGGCAGGGCTACACAGAGAAACCTTGTCTTGAAAGACAAACAAACAAATAAATAAATGGGTGGCAGCAGGGAGTGGGAGAGAGCTGAATGGACGACTCCATGGTTAAAAGCATTTGCTGCTCTTATAGAGGACCAGGGTTCAGTTCCCAGCACACATGTCCAGCGGCTCACAGTTATCTGTAACTCCAGCTCCAGGTCATCCAGAACCTTCTTTAGCCTCCTCAAGGGTTTGTGTGCTTGCGCACACATATACATACACATAAGTAAAAGACAGTAAATAGGAATCTTAAAATAAATATTTAAAGCTGGGCATGGTGGCTCAAGCCTTTGATCCAGCACTCGGGAGGCAGAGACAGGCAGATCCCTGAGTTTGAGGCCAGCCGGGTCTACCGAGCCAGTTCCAGGACAACCAGGGCTACCCAGAGAAACCCTGTCTCTAAATAAATACATAAATATTTAATTATCTAATATATACAAAGCACTGTAATGTTTTCACAGTTGGACTAGATCCCGTCCAATGCAGCCTGCATGAGAAGCTTAGGAAACACTTAGGGTACCAAATCTCACCCATCATTCCCACTGATGTCTGCAATCCCTGGCAGGGCTACACATTTGGCCCTCAGCCCTCCGCCTGCACCTTGAGCCACACCAGCCCTCTCCCAGATCCTCATCCCCGTCATCCTTTGTCCAGCCACAGGACCTTCCCAGATATTCCTCCCTCTGTGTGAAATATGCTTTCTGGTGCTGTGACAATATACCAAATCAATTTAAGAGGAATAAAGGCCTGTTTTGACTCCTTCAGGGGTTCCAGCCTAAGATTTATAGGTCCTGACGCTTTGCACATGCGCTGAGGCTGCCAGCATCACGAAGAGCTTAAAGTGGAGAGAGCTGTTTCCCTTATAGAGGTCAGGAATCTGAGTGGGCCCAAGGGACCAGCATCCCAGCCATCCACTTCGAGGCCACACCCCCACGACCTAAAATCTCCCAATAGGCCCCGCCTCTTAAAGGTTTCCGCAATCTTCACATACACCAAAGGACTACTAAGCCTTTAACATAACCTTCCTAATGCAGCAACCCTTTAATATTGCTCCTCATATTGTAGTGACATAAAATTATAAAATCATAAAATTACTCCGTTGTCACTTCATAACTGTAATTTTGCTACTGTGATGAATTGTCATGTGGATATCTTGATATGCGACCCTGTGAGGGGGTTGTGACCCACAGGTTGAGAATCACTGCTTTAACATCTAGGTCTTTGGCTGGGGGAATTCAGATCCAGGCTACAGCAGCATTTCCCTCACCTTGTAAACTGGCTTCTCCACATCTCAACACAAAGTTCTCCCCGTCGGTTCTGCCCATGGCCGTGAAGTCTGTGCCGCTGTGTGCTGTACTTCTTCGGGATAGACAGGTTGTTTTATAGTCGTCTTCTGCACCTGGATGAGACTCCTGAAGACCGGCAGACACACTTCTCCCTTTCGCCCTGACTTGCTTCTCTCACTGCTGTATGCTCGGCACCCGCTCCAGAGCCTGGCATATGGCTAGTACTGATTAATCACGTGCCAAGTAAGGAAATGAGTGAATCATCTTTCGGAAGTGAGTGCCGCCGCCATCCCCACTTCACAGACAGAGAAACTGGGGCTCTGAGAAATAGCTAGCTCAAGGTCCCACCCGTGAAAACGGCAAAGCCAGGCTTAGGGCCAACTTGGGACACAAAAGTTCACAGGCTTAACCACTCCAGGCCACGTATCCGGTGGCCTGGCCTCTGTGACTATCTGTCTTGCTCTCCTGACAGGTTCGGTGAGGACTGAGTGGTGGACTGAGACTCCCCGCCCTGGCAACTGCAGGCAGAAACCATGGAGAGCCTGAGTGAACTACAGAACCCCCTGCTGCCGAGGAGCCCCACCCACCTCCACAGTCCCTACCCTTACACGGAGGCCCCAGCCAGCTGGTCCTGCCAAGAGAAGCTTTATTCCTACCTCCTAGGAGGTGCTGGTCCCTCTCGTACCCATCAGCTCCTAGACCCGGGGTCCCTACAGCTGGCCGTGGAGGCTTGGTATCGGCCCAGCTGCCTCCTGGGGAAGGACAAGGTCAAAGAGCCCAAAGTAGGCAGCTGTGAGACCAGCTTCACCGAGGCCAGGGAGCCCCCAGTGGGGCCCACGGAACAGGGCTCAGAACCTGGTCAAACTGAGGAGGATGTCACCATCCACACTGTGTCCTATGGAGTTCAAGAGGAGCTGCAGGGCCAGGAGGACAGCCAGGAGGAGGAGGTAAGTAGCGTTTTTTGTTTGTTTGTTTGTGTGTGTGTGTGTGTGTGTGTGTGTGTGTGTGTGTGTGTGCGTAGATTCTAAACTGGTCGTGATAACATGCCTTTAATCCCAGCACTCAGGAGGTAGAGGCAGGAAGATGAGGCATTTGGTGTCAACTTGGTCTATATAAAGTTCAAAGACATCCTGCACTACACAGTAAGACCCTGTCTCAAAAAAGAAAGCACACTTGGGAGGTGGAGATAGAAAGATCAGGAGTTCGGGCTGGAGAGGTGGCTCAGAGGTTAAGAGCACTGACTGTTCTTCCAGAGGTCCTGAGTTCAATTCCCAGCAACCACATGGTGGCTCACAACCATCTGTAATGAGATCTGGTGCTCTCTTCTGGCTTGCAGGAATACATGCAAACAGAACACTGTAAACATAATAAATAAGTAAATCTAAAAAAAAAAAAAAAAGAAAGAAAGAAAGAAAGAAAGAAAGAAAGAAAGAAAGAAAGAAAGATCAGGAGTTCAAGGTCAGCTCTGGCTACCTGGTGAATTCAAGGCTAGCCTGGGCTACATGATATGCTATTGAAGAAGGAGGAGGAAGACACTCACTTGAGTTAACTATTTATCAACCCAAGTAATAAATAGCAACCATTGTAAATAATGACTATTAATCACTTGAAAAATAATGTGATTATGTTGGTGGCTGATCATGTTTCCTCTCTGCCTCTCTCCCACAAAGTATGTGGCTTTATAACCTGATTTTCCGATATCGCTCCATGTAATTTAATATGTTCTACGAGGTGATTTGTAAAGTGGCAGGGTCTTTACAACAGGGTCACTGTGAGGAGCCCTTCGATCACCTGTTAACTTGATCCCCCGGTCTTTGGGCACTGAGAACGCCTCTCATCTTCCATCTTCGCCAGTCTCTCTCCTGTGAAGAACATCTCTAGAGTCAGAGGCTTGCATTCTTCCGTGGTGAGACGTTCCTAAAAGTACCATTCACCAGGTCACATGACATGGTGTGACAAGACCAGCCTTGGCTCTCAACAGCAGAGTTTGCTCTGTATCTGCCCACTGGATAATGCCTGTTTTGTTGTTACATAAAACAAAACAAAACAAAACCAAAAAAAAACCCCTACATTATTTATCTATTTCTTTTCTTTCTTTTTTTTTTGTTTGGCTTTTTTTGTTTGTTTGTTTGTTTGTTTGTTTTTCAAGACAGGGTTTCTCTGTGTAGTTTTGGTGCCTGTCCTGGATCTCAATCTGTAGACCAGGCTGGCCTCGAACTCACAGAGATCTGACTCTGCCTCCCGAGTGCTGGGATTAAAGGTGTGCGCCACCACCGCCTGGCTCTGTCTATTTCTCTACTGGATGTATGGTCACAGGATAGGTGTGGGAGTCAATGATCTCCTTCCACCTCTGGGTCCCAGGGATTAGTGGCTGGCGAAAGAACCGTGTGTTTTTAACTCTCCTCAGTCTGACAGGGTTTGGGAGACCCTGGCTTTTGCTACCACACCCCACTCTCTCGCAGAGTGATGCAACTTCAACGGAGAGCGAAAGTGAAGACACCTTCCTCACCCTGCCTCCCAGGGACCACCTGGGGCTCACGCTCTTCTCCATGCTGTGCTGCTTCTGGCCTCTGGGCATCGCTGCCTTCTACTTCTCCCAGGGGGTAAGTGTACAGGGGACTCCGGGGTGCCTCTCTGGCCCGGCCACTCTCTCAGCGGGAGGACTTGACACTCACCTGCAGGATGGGAAGGGCCTGGTGCACTGGACTGTTTTGTTGGGTCTGAGGATGTTGCCTTACGTCAACCTTTTGTCTCCCTAGACCAGCAAGGCCATCTCCAAAGGGGACTTCCGCCTGGCCAGCACCACTTCCCGTCGGGCCCTCTTCCTGGCCACCCTCTCCATCGCTGTGGGGGCCGGTCTCTATGTGGCTGTGGTGGTGGCTCTGGCTGCTTACATGTCCCAGAATGGCCATGGCTAGTGGTCAGTAGGATCCTCATCCTGGCTCTCCCGGCCCGCCAGAGGAAGGTGTAAGGCTTGGAACTGTGTTCTCTATGGAAAGCCTTGACCCTGAGGTGAACCTGTGCTTGTGGAGGGGAGGCCTACACAGCCCTCTTGCCCATTACTCCCCATCCCAGAGCAGGCCTGGTATGGATGGGAAGCAGGAGAGGCAGGGTTGTCCAACAGGCCTAGCCCAGCCTAGGCTGCCCACTCCCTACAGGGCCTCAGTCTCACAGGCAGCTCAGTTCTTCCCCTTGCCAGTTTCCCCACAGAGAAAAAGCAGGAGCTTCCGGGGAGGAAAAGGAGTGCCCGAGAAACAAAGGATGTGGCCAGTTTTTTCAGCTCATGGGGCTCTCCCCTGTACACATCTTGAGCAGCTACCCCACCCTCCATGATGCCCAAGATCCACCAATCAGGAAAGACCTCCATGGGCCCCAGCCATCCCTTGCTCTTTCTGACTCTGGGTACTCCCTTGTTAGTGTGGAAGATACTCAGTGGTATCTCCCAGGGTGGAGATGGCGCTGGTGAGTTCTGTGCTAAGAGCAGGTTGCTGGGGCTTTTCTGCTCCACACAAAAGGCAAGTGCAGTGCCAGAGAGGATGGAGGCCTGGAATACCACAAGAACACATGGCCCCCTCCCTCTGCCCCTGTTCTTCACTCTCCCATCCTTTCTGGGCTCTGCTGGGAGGGCCCTGAGAGGGTATCCCACAGCAGGGGAGACTGAGAAGGGTGTTGTTACTCCCTAGCTATTGAGTAGTGCAGGGTCCCGGATCCAGGCTTACGGGACAATGGTGAGAAGGGACTCTGGGAGGTGGGAAATGTAGACAGAGGAGGGACATGGACAGATGTGAACGGTGGAGCAGTCAGCAGTGCTCGGGAGGAGGTATCCCCTGAGCAAAGTCCAGGAGGACTGGCAGAATCCACCTAAGCATGGGCAAGGGTGTGTAAGAGCCTCCCATGGAGGTTCCCAGGCTGATAGGGTTCTGCCTGGATTATCCAGTCTGGAGGAATTTTGTGCAGCCAAATTTCTAAACCCTCCATCCACCTAAGCAGGAAGGGCAAGCCTTTCTCTCCACCCACGATGTTTTCCCATCTTCGGACGATGGGGTAATGGTGGTAACGGCCCCTGAGCACCTTCACCGATAATTGCCACTCAGGACTGCTCTCAAGCCCCTCCACCCCAAGGCCATGACAGTTTCAGAGACCTCAAGAGCAAAGGACGCGCGGGAAGGCAGGCTCACTGGCGTTCAGCCTGCAGGACTATCGTGCACGATCTGGGGAACCTGACCCTTTCCACGCTCTGGTTCCACCACTCACCATCCTTGGTTCCCACACGCTCCCCATGCCCCTCACTGCAGGTGTTGTCCATGCTCCACCCCCTGCACTGGCGGTTTTAATGTCCCCCGGACTGTCTTTATTTATCCTGATAATAAACTTTTCTGTAATACCTGGTGCCATCTGGACCTCTTGCTGTCCTGTGCTTGTATCCCATGCTCCTCCGGTGCTGACCTCCATCACCCCATGTCCGTCTGACCTCCATCACCCCATGTCCGTCGTTCTGGATCTCCATATGGGCCTCAAGAAAAGGGGCCAGAGGCCAATGCTGCCCTATGACAGCTTGGCCTGGGGTACCCGGGATGTAGATTGATGGATTGCATTTGACTTACGCAAGGCAAGGTGAGATAAGACGCAGGCCTGCAAAAAAAAAAAAAGCTCCCCTCCGTGTAAGAGCTTTGGGGGTCAGGAAGGGAGAGCGGAACCGGTGTGACTGTGCTCTACACAGCTGCCTGGAACTACCAAGGGTAGAAACAGGGTACAGCATGCCAATGGTCCCCCATCCCCCTGCTATCCATTTTTGGCTCCCCCACATCTCCCATCCCCAGAGCTGCTCCCAGGAAATGTGGAGAGGAAGTCATCTGTGCCTCAGGTTCTAGCCTTGGCACCAAATCCCCAGTATCCTCTCAGTCCTGAGTCCCTAGCAAAGGAGCTAGCCTGGCACCAAAGTCACTGTGTCTAGAAGGCCCTGGGGAAGTGTGTTATGCATGCTCCACACCCTATGGACGTCCATATATAAGACCCAGCTCTGTGTATCTGTACACACAACCATGTGTACCGCATGAGCTAGAGACCTTAGAAGAGAAATTAGCATATAGGGTGTGTTTGTGGAAAGGAGGTAGGTGGCTGGTCTGGGAATAGCGAGAGGCCAGGCTGCCATGTAGTCCACGATGACCGTCTGGACCAACCCAGAGTCGAACGAGGGTGCTCTTCAGGGTTGACACAAGATAGGGCAATGAGCCACGTCTTGCTGCTCTCTCATCTATCAGTCACTGGGCCACCCAGAAAGGAGTGTGACCTTGAATGAGCCAGCTTTCTTCCGCTGAAGCCAGCCCCTAAGTGAGCCACCTGAAGGTCCCTGGGGTGTCGCATCACCGTATCCGCACACTAAGCACATGTGCCAGCATCCACCCGGATCCCTCTGCCTTCTCTGCGTACTGTGACTCGGTGACAGATGGCCAGAGGCAGGTCCAGCTCACAGTACTGGAGAGGTGATGCTGCCTTCACTCAATGCCTGATGGGAATGGGTGGATAAGTAGCTTTGATGTCTTGCCCCTTGGGGGGGAGGTGAGGCATATTGCCCCCTGGCTCCCAGGGGTCCCCAGTAGGACCTCTTCTGCTTCTCACTGCAGCAGTTCATTGGTAGCTTGGCCCTCACCGGCTACCTCCCTCCCTCTCCTTCCTATTGCTCTATTGCACCTCCTGAAATGGCTCCCCATTGAGTGTTTCTCAAGGTCAGCTTTGAGGGAACCCAAACCCAGACACACACTTGCACATTCATATTCATATGTCTGTGCACCATATGTGCACACATTTACATATACACGCACCTACACACAGGCCCAGCCGTGCAACATGCAGACCGCACGCAGCACCTGATCGCTCCAGAGGCGAGGATGGAGCTATGAAGACTCTCTTCCATTTCTGCTCACCCTGAGGTATCATTCCTTCTCTCGGCTGACACAAGGTCCCAGTCCTAACCAGGCAGTCTGCCTCACAGCCCAGACAGCGCTCACTTCCTTCCCAGTCTTCCAGTATGCTGTTCTAGGCCTTGAAGGAAAAGGAACCATATGACTTCCTATGTCCTCCCTCCCTCCCTCCCTTCCTCCTTTCCTTCCTCTCTTCCCTTCTTTCTCAAGACAGAATCTCAATATGTCTCTCAGGCTGCCTCACATAGGCACATACCACCCTTACCTAGTTTGATTTACTGTTTTCAACCCTTGTCCCTGGTTCCCACCACACACAAACATCACATCCTTTTCGCTTCCATCCCTACCCTCCGATACAAATTTAGGCTCTACCAAAGATAGTAGGATGAGAGGCAGGGCCCTGGGGGCTTCCCTCTCCCCCTGCTAGGAAGGGCCTGTTCTGTGGAGCCTGGGCTTGTCCTAGAGTCCTTGGAGCACAGGCAATCACACTCCCCTGTTCCGGATGAGACCTGCCTCTGGCATGCCCGGGGCACTTCAGTCCTCTGCTTCCCTGTTCCGCCTGTGCCTCCTGCCCTAGGCTCAGGGCTGTCTGTTCCTCCCCTTCAGGCGGGTTCCTCTGGCTGGCAGAGAGACTGGGGGCTGGGGATGGGGGGGGGAGACTGGGGCTGGGGCAGTCCCCTGGGTAAAGGTGCCTGTGATGAGCTGCGGTGCCAGCACATCTGTGCAAATATTACCAATTATTTTCCTCACTATAAACCCCCAGCAGGAAGGCAGGGAAGCAGCCAACCCAAACTGTTTAAAATAGAAACTGAAATTGCTGCACGGGGAAGTCGGGGGAGCTGGCAGTGCAGGCCCCCCCCCAACACCAAGAATCCAAGGTCCCCCCCTCACCAGCTACCCTTAAATTGCACCTGTTCCCGCTGGCCCTCCACCTTCGAATTCCATCTCGAGGTTTTCTGGGGGCCAGGAAGGAAGAAGATAAGAAAAGTCCTTGCTTAGCAGATGAGGTCTCTGGCAGAGGGGGAGAGCCGTGCCGGGAAGGAAGGAGAAAAGACTGAGTAAAGAGACAATGAGGATCCCGGGGCTAAGGCCACCTGGCCTGTGGTTGGCAGCTGCCGAGCAACCTCCTGCCCTAAGTATGCCACAGAGCTAAGGGTTCTGTGTGGGAAGGAGGGAGAGGGGAAGTGCCTTTTCATTGCACCCCAGCCCGGGTGAGAAAGCCATTCCCCCCAGACCCCCAGAACAGGCAGGAGGGCGGGGGTCTGGACCAAGTAAGACCGGCACCTGTCCTCGTTCGAAGAGAAGACGTTTTTTCTGATGACTGGAAACCAGGTCCCAGGGCCCAGCAGCCTTCTCTAACCTGCCCTCCCCACAAGCATGCTGATGGACACCAAGTCTTCATGGGGTCACACAGACTGTCAAAATGGTGACATACTTCCACACCAGTTAATAAGTAGGCTCTGTCCTATAGGCCCAGGGCCCCAGATCTTCCCCTACCCTAGAGCTCAAGAGTTAGCAGGCAGGGCAGTAGCCCCTTCCCCAAATGTATATATAGGTCCATGTCTGAGCTGCCCTGATGGTTAAACATCTACCTGTCCCTGGCCATGAAGGCGCCATTGGTCTGTCTGTATGCTCACAGCCTCTCCTCTCCTTAAAGCAGCTCCCTCAGGAGGGAGTCATAGGAAACCCACCATCTTCACATACCGCACATTCTTGAGGCTTTTTAAAGATCTCAGCCCATGTCACAGACTGGCCAGGCCTGAACCCCACTCCAAGGAGGGGTGAAGATCAATACTGCAGCAAGACAACCACCAAGTCTTCTAGGGCATGAATCTAGGAAGGCCACGGGAGGAAGGAATCCATCCGTAAGTGACCATGCTGCAGATGACCGGGCTGTGGAAGAAAGAACAGAAGTTCAGCAAGGAGATGAGTTACCCAGTGTCGCACAGCAGGTTATGAGCTAAGCCCTGGCCTCACTTCCCAGGCCCTGGTGCTGCTGATTGGAGCTGGTGATATTAGCCTTCCTGGAGCCAAAGAAAACCCAGGGCCACCTACTGCCACCTTCCTGCACATTAACAAACCCAGTCTTAGCTCCCAGGTATCTTCTGGTTCAAAGGCTTCCCCAGCCACCCCCTCCCTAGGGCTGACACCCTGGCCCTTGCTATTTTTGGTGGCAAGGCCCAGGGTGGGTAAGAGGGTGATAACCTTGCTTCAGTCCGCTCCCGGGGGTTCTCACATCCTCTCTTGCACAGAGGGAGAAACTACTCTGGGCCGAGGAGTCCCCGCAGGGAGACTCAGATGTTCCGAACAAAAATAAAAGGTGTTCATGTGGCTCATTTGAATTTCCAACATTCCAGCCTCTGTGCCTTGAAAACACACACACACTCTCTCTCTCTCTGAAGAGCAAAGCTGACTTCAGAGCCAGTTCCAGCTCTGCAGAGAAATGGCAGTGATTTCCAGAGGGCAGGGTCTCCCCAGAAGCATCCCAGAAGGAATTAAAGGGATGATGGACATGTTTGCGCCACAGTGAAAAGGGGGCAAATGGCATCCTTGAGTACACAAAGGACCTTCCAACAAACTCTCTTCCACAGAGGGGGCTGTTCCTGTCCCCATCTTACAGACAGGGAGACTGAGGCTAGCAAAGTCTGTATCACAGTAAAAGGGAACACAGCCTCTGGGAGCCTACGGCATGACCCGCTGCCTACATCCTGTCTGAAGCCAATTTCTGGCTGCGTCTGCTCCCGGCCCTGTTTGTAACACTTCTACTCAGAGGTGGGCAGGGAGACAGAATAATGGAAGGCTGAGATCACATCTTCCTGGAGACAGACTCCCCAGCTCAAGTCAGATCCCTCCTCCTGTGCAACCACGGACAAGCTGTTCCTCCATGTTTTCCCCGTCTGCAAAAATAGGGGTCCTGCGGGGCACTGGTGGCCCACACCTTTAGTCCCAGCACTCAGGAGGCAGATCTCTGTGAGTTCAAAGCCAGCCTGGTCTACAGAGTGAGTTCCAGGACAGCCAGGGCTACACAGAGAAACCCTGTCTCAAAAAAAAAAAAAAAAAAAGGATGGGGGTTCTGGTGGTGTTTGTTTGTGACTGTAAGGATGGCTATGTGTTGTATGTAAATGAATACTTATGTGGCTCCTACAGCGGCACTGAGTGCTATGTTGGATGGGATGCACACCTGTAATCCCAGCACCCTGGAGGCTGAGACAGGAGGAGGGCTGTGAGCTGGAGGCCAGGCTGTCTACATAATGAGTTCCAGGACAGTCTAGACTCCAAACTGAGGCCTTGCCTCAAAAGAAAAAAGAGGGAAAAAAAAGGAAAGGAAAGGAAACACTGTGCGAAATTTCTTAACTTTTTGTTTTGTTTTGGTTTGGTTTTTCAAGACAGATTTCTCTTTGTAGCCCTGGCTGTCCTGGAACTCATTCTGTAGCCCAGGCTGGCCTTGAACTCAGCGATCCACCTACCTCTGCCTCCTGAGGGCTGGGATTAAAGACATACAGCACGACTGCCTGGCATTGTCATTTTAAGTTTTTTCTTTAGGGACTGGGGGTGTAGCTCAGTTGGCAGCGTGCTGTGCTTATGTAGCCCTGGGCTCCATCCCAGCACCACATGAACGACAGGGGGAAGGGGAGACATGCCTATAGTCCCAGCACTCAAAAGATGGAGACAGGAGGATCAGAAGTTCCAGATTATCCTTGACTACACAGGAGCAAGCTTGAGGCTAGCCTGAGCTACAGGAGACCTTATCTCAAAAAGATAAAATAAAATAAAAAATCCACCCCTCCCACCCTCAGCAGGCATTTCCCCAAATGGCCTCTATGCTAGAGCTCTCCCTTCCCAACCCATCCCTTCCATAGCCAGAGACTCTAAACCCAAGCTCTGGCTGCCCAGATTCCTGCTGATCCCCTCTGAAGAACCCTGCCTGGTTCTCATCTTCTGGACTTTGCTTGGTCTCTCCCTGCGCCTAGAATACCCGTATCTGCCTCCAGTCTTCCTAGATACGGTGCAAAAATCTCTTCTGTGCCGCACTTTCTGAAAACCCACCCTTCCCCCATACCAAGCCTCTTTTATGAGCCACCACCACATCTGTTCAGACTGACACGGCTGCCAGCTACCACACAGCGTGGTCCTCCTGCAGGTGGGACTTGCCTCTGAACTCAGCACCACCAGATCTAGCTGCAGCCTGCCTTCAGCAGACATTCTCACTCGCCCAGTGAGTCATGGGGGGTCAGACTCTTTCTACAGCTCTGTGGAACCCGGAAAGGGACTTCTAGATGGGAAGGGTTTTGCAGTTTCTGGGAGGGTGAAGAGACCCCAGAGATAACAGCGTGGACCCCTGGGATGCCCAGCCAAGTGGTATCTGCCCTCCTTCCGCCTTTCATCTGGGATGCCACAAAGGCCACCCCCTGGTGCTGTGAAGTCTGCACCCTGCGGGACACAAACAGGGGCAAAAGAGTTAAAAGTGGCTGTTTGCCTCTCTTTGGTCTCCTGGATGATCCTGGGATAAGGATGTCCTCTACTCACAGCTCCGCCCCTGTTCCGTTCCGAGCCCCCCATTCTCCAAAGGAGTCTCCAAGTATGGTTGCCACCAGCCTCCACATTCTTATCTGACAAAAGCAAGGCCAAAGCAGGAGCATGCTCCCTCCAACCCCACACCTCACCTCCTTGCACTCGTTCCGACTCCATCTTCTCCCCCAAGCTCCCTGATTCTGTTCCTTTCCATCCCACTCAGATGCCTGCAAAAGCGCCCTACATGTCCCGCCACGTGCTGAACATAGATGAGCCTCAAGGATGCTGTGCTAGGACGTCTCAAAAGGACAAAGTCTGTATGTTTACTTGTATGAGGTTTCTGGAGTGCTCGGACTCATAGAGTGAGGACTGGTGGCAGGAAAGTCGTATGCTGATGTCTTTGTAGGGAATGTGCATACTACTCTTCAAATTTAGGCATGTTGACATTCAAGGTGGTTGCCAATAATTGGATAAACAGAGACCGCTGAACTTAAAAATGATCTTAAAAATGCACCCTTTTATCCAAGCCTTCTATGGGCAGCCCTAGCACCAGGGAGACTGAGGCAGGAGGATCGCTTGAGCCTGGACTTCAGTTTGGGTCACATTGCAAGACTCCATCTAAAGAAATGAAGACACCAAAGGAGCGTCTGTTTGGGTCTGCCAGAAAAAAGAAGGCAGGAAAAGTCAGAGCGATTGACTACGGAAGTAGGCAAAAGCCAACTGCACCTACCTGCGTGATCGCATACTCCTCTCAGGAAATACACAGCTCCACTGTGCGCTCCCAAACACAGCCCACGCCTGCTCTGTCCTACCTCCCTCGCTCAGCTGGAAGGAACCAAGCCAGCCCCCCACTGCCTCTGGCCCCCAGTACAGCTGTTTGCAGCTTAGCTGGGAAGAGGCTGCAATGGAGAGGGTTGGGGATCACCCTGGGGGCCGGAAGCCGTGGAGAGACGGGCAGGGAGCTCATGCTTAATGAGGACAGCTCAGTTTGCAAGATGAAAAGTGGTGCCGATCAGTTATATAGCAACATGATTATATTTAATATTGCTGAACTTCGCAAAAAAAAAAAAAAAAAAAAGGATAATAGCTGGGTGTGGTGGTGCATGCCTTTAATCCCAGCACTTGGGAGCTGGAGGCAGGCAGCACCTCGGTGAACTCTGTGAGTTCAAGGCCAGCCTAGTCTGCACTACATAGTGAGTTCCAAAACAGTCAGGTCTACACAGAGAGACCCTGTCTCCAAAAGGAGAAATACAGAGAAGAGATAGAGAGACAGAGGAAGAGAAAAGGATAATGATAAGTTTTAAATCCCTGGTTGCTGGGTTCCCTCTGCCGCTGATGTAACAAGCCAATCAAACCAAATTAATAAATCCAGGTTTAATAAGCAAAGCAATCCTGGGTGGCCCTTGGGAAGACAGAGGAAGAGTCACAGGGGAAGAGTCACAGAAGGGTCACAGAGGAAGGGTCATACGGCAAATATGGCTACCAGGCCTTAAGTACCTGGGAGGCATGGTCTTGAGCAGCCACAAGGAGGCTTTTGGTGGGCTTTGAGGGGGTGGGGGTCTGGAATGGCAGAGAGAGAGATAGGGGAGGGGACTTGGGGTGGAGCTTCCACCAGAACAGATAATCAGAGCTGGAGGGATGGGTCAAGGGTTAAGAGCAATTGCTGCTCTTGTAGAGAACCAGAGCTCAGTTCTCAGCACTCAAATTCCAGGCATTTCACAACAGTCTGTATAACTCCATCTCTAGGGGGCTCTGCTGCCCTCCTTTGGCCTCCACAGGTGTCCACAACACTCATATACACATACACACACACATCTTCCCCTCCCCACTCTGCCCTAGAGGGTTTCTCTGTGTCATCCTGGCTGTCCTGGAACTCTCTCTGTAGACCAGACTGGCCTCAAACTCAGAATTCTGGGATGAAAGGCATGAGCCGCCACCACCACCTGCTGTAAAATATTTCCTTAAAGAAAAGTGTTTGTTTATATGGGTGAGATCAAAAGAGCACTCAGCCTAGTGGCACAGGCCCACAATCCCAGTCACTCAGTGGCAGAGGCGAGAAATCGGAAACTTCAACGCCAGCTTGGGCAACTTAGTGAGGGCATTTCTCAAAATAAAAAGCAAAGGGCCCAAGATACAGCTCAGTGGGAGAGCGCTTAGTACAAATAAGGCTGGCTCAATTCCTAGGATATTAAAAACAATAAAAACAAGACTGTAAAACTTGTGTGGTGTGTGTGTGTGTGTGTGTGTGTATGTGTGTGTATGTGTGTGTATGTGTACGTATATGTGTATGTGAATATGTGTGTGTGTGTGTGTGTGTGTGTGTACTTGCATGTGTACCAGAAATTAATGTTTGTCTTTTCTCAATCATTTTCTAAGACAGGCTCTCTCACTGAACCTGGAGCGTACGAATTTGACTACACTGACTGGCCAACAAGGCCCAGGGACCCTACCGTCTCAGCCTCCCCAGAGCAGGGATTACAGACAGGTGTGCCAACACACCCCACTTTTTTGTTTGTTTGTTTGTTTTTTGTTTTTCAAAACAGGGTTTCTCTGTGTGGTTTTGGTACCTTTCCTGGAACTCGCTCTGTAGACCAGGCTTGCCTCGAACTCACAGAGATCTGCCTGGCTCTGCCTCCTGAGTGCTGGGATTAAAGATGTGAGCTACCACGGCCTAGCCATACCTGACTTCTTAGCAAAAAAAAAAAGGCTAAAAAAATGTAAGAGCCTAGAGCAAGTGATAATTTACTGTGTGGAAAAAAACAAGCAACAAAAACTCTGATGTAACCGGGCGGCAGCGGCACACACCTTTAGTTCCAGCACTCGGGAGGCAGAAGCAGGTGAATCTCTGAGTTCGAGGCCATTCTGGTCTACAGAGAGTTCCAAGACAGCCAGTGCTACACAGAGAAACCCTGTCTCAAAAACAAAAAAAAACCCTCTAATTCAGGGCTGGAGAGATGGCTCAGAGGTTAAGAGCACTGGCTCTTCTTCCAGAGGTCCTGAGTTCAATTCCCAGCAACCACATGGTGGCTCACAACCATCTGTAGTGAGATCTGGCGCCCTCTTCTGGCATGCAGGCAGAATACTGTATACATAATAAA
>CABHPQ010000911.1:19817-44788 GCA_902168405.1 Peromyscus aztecus | reverse complement strand
TGAACTTGGGTCCTCTGCAGGATCACTGTGATCTTAACCACTGAGCCATCTCTTCAGTCCCTGTAAGTGTGTGATTTACATTTGCGGTACTCGGAACATTGTACAACCAATACTTCTCTTTATTCAAAACTTTTGTTACCCCAGAAGGACAGACATCCTTAGCCATGAAGAAATGACTCCCATTCCCCCTCGGTCCCCCTCTGTCCCCCTCTGTCTGTCAGCCCTCCATCTGCTTTCTGTCTCTACGTGTTTACCCTGCTGCTTATTTAACACAAAGGCGCACAGACGATGGGTGGCCTTTTTGTGTCTGGCTTCCGTTACTCAGCATCATGGCTTTGAGGTTTATCCAAGCCAGGTGGAACCTGTATGGTTACTTCATTCTCTCTTCCCCACCCCCTCTCTGGGGTTGACCCAAGGCTCTCATGAAAGCTCAGCTTGCACTGAGCTGCTGACCCAGCCCCTCCGTGTGTGTGTCTATTCAAACCCCCAACCTACAATTCACTTCTTCGCCTTTTTTTTAATTTAATTTTTAATTGAATTTTGTTACATATTCCAGATACTCAACTACTTTCAGATACATAATTTGCAAATATTTTACCTCATTTTTGTATTTTGTCTCTTCTGCATTTTGTTTGTTTGTATTGTTTTTTTTGAGACAGGGTTTCTCTGTGTGGCCCTGGCTGTCCTGGAACTCCTTCTGTAGACCCGCCTGGCCTCAAACTCACAGAGATCCTCCTGCCTCTGCCTCCCGAGTGCTGGGACTAAAGGTGTTTGCCACCACATCCAGCTCGTCTGCGTTAAAAAAAAAATATTTGAGGGGCTGGAGAGATGGCTCAGAGGTTAAGAACACTGGCTGTTCTTCCAGAGGTCCTGAGTTCAATTCCCAGCAACCACATGGTGGCTCACAACCATCTGTAATGAAATCTGGCGCCCCCTTCTGGCCTGCAGGGATACATGCAAACAGAACACTGTATACATGATAAATAAATAAATAAATAAATCTTAAAAAAAAAAAAAATATTTGAATATGAGATGTAAAGCAAAGGATAACTGCTGCGGGCCGCAGGAATATATCATAAGAACTCAGCTGGTTAAGGCAAAGTCACTACCTGGAGAGATCAAGGATTTCCTCCAGAGGAAGCCAAATTCCAAGGAGCTTTTGGTGTTACTTGGCTTGTTATGTATCAGCTGTCTTCTGTTTTGAAAATCATGTGTGCCTTCATAGTTTTCCCAATTGACGTTTCCCTAAGAAGGGCTAACAGTGTGGACTGATCACTCTCTGGACATACACATTCCAGGTATTTGGAGAACAGCCTCAGGAAAGGCTTTCTCTGGAATCAGATCTCTCCCTTAGCCACTTTCAAGGACTAGCAGTAATAACAGTCCACATGCAAGTCTCCTGGTTTAAGATAAATTCCACAAGGAGACACCCCTTAGGTCAGGTGGATGTTCAGTAATAACTTTACACAATTTAGCTCGGACCCTCCTTTCTTACAGCCCTACTAACTTTATAGACCTCTAACTCCTTACCTAACCACTTCTAGGAATATTTAGATAACTTTCTGTGCTGACAGGTATGCTCAAGCCAGAACCCCAGTTCAAGCCTCCCTGTAATTATCATCATTGGCAGCATCCGGCCAGGTCCATCCCCAGATGGAGGAGAGTACCTTATCAGAGATACCTCTGTACTCTCTAAGAACTTAAGCATCTGGGCTACCTGTTTGAGAAGGCCTGGCGGATGTGCCAATTAAGCTTTACTTCCTCCTTTCCCAAACCTTACCTCTGGTTCCAGATCTCCCTTTAACTATCACCAGAGGCATCTAGCTGTACACAGGTTGCCTAGCGACTGAACACACCTTCCCCCACCCTGCAAAAAAACAGCAGATAGCTTGGACAGATAGGAGCCACAGGAAAAAAGAAGACAGTTTTATTTTCTCCCATTGACCTAGCAACTTATAGATTTTTAACATTTTCTACTAATCACGTTTAAGACTATAGTTGAGCCGGGCGGTGGTGGTGCACACCTTTAATCCCAGCACTCAGGAGGCAGAGGCAGGTGGATCTCTGTGAGTTCGAGGCCAGCCTGATCTCCAAAGTTCTCCAAAGTGAGTTCCAGGAAAGACGCAAAGCTACACAGAGAAACCCTGTCTCGAAACCCCCCCCCCCAAAAAAAAGACTATAGTTGAGCACATAAGAGCCCTCTTCTTAGATATTACCTGAATTTAGCCTTTAGTTAATTCATTTCCCCATTGGTCACTTCCCTTTGGGGTTGCAAATGATAATTAATGGTTATTGTCTCTCTATGTGATTCTTATCACCCCTCCGTTTGACCCTGGAAGCCTGGCTTTACACTGCTAAGGGAATATTGCTTGTAAGTGTATATGTATGAGGACTTCCAGGGCACGGGGAGACAGAGAAGAGAAAAGAGAATAGAAGAACTAGATGGGTAAGAACTTGAGAGGAACAAACTGAGATGGGGAAGAACTAGATTGAAGGGCTAGAAGAGAGGACTAGAGGAACGAGATGGAAGATGAGGAAGAGCCAGATGGGGAAGAACAAGATGAGGAAGAACGAGATGAGGAGAGAGAAGGAGATGGAAGAGGAGATGATATGGAAAAGAACAAGATGGATAAGAACCTAGGAGGGGCAGAACTAGATGAAGGAATCAAGATAGAACCTAGAGGGGACCACAGATAAGTGTAGAGAGAAATCAGGCAAGAAATGAGCTAAATATGAGAGCAGAATATAAGCTTGTAACTGACACAGAATAGTAAAATATATGGACTAAGGAGTTTTGTGTACATAGATTCATTTCTTTTCATCAAAGATTAATTATCAGCTGGTTGTAGATTCTTCCCGGACCCTGGGAGGGGACTATCGAGGGGCTGGACCCCCATAGTCCCCGATAGATAACCAGGCTACAATTTACTGCCCTAGAGAAGCTTGGTAACAAGGAGGACCCTAAGAGGGATGCATGGATTTCCCTGGGAAGGGAAAATAGATAAATCTCCTGGATAAACTGGGGGCGGGGGTGGAGGGGTAAGGTGAGGGATGGGAATGTGAGAAATCCAGTTGGTTGAATTGGGGGTGACATGGAGTGGGAGAGCAATGAAAGAGATATCTTGATAGAGGGGGCCATTTGGGGTTAAGGAGAAACCTGGTGCCAGGGAAACTCCCAGGAATCCACAAGGATGACCTCAGCTCAGACCCCTGTAATCACATTGGTGACTACCCTAATTATCATCATAGAACCTTCATCCAGTAACTGATGGAAGCAGATGCAGACATCCACAGCCAAGCACTGGGCCAAGCTCTGGGAGTTCAGACTTTGTACTTTTTTTTTTTTTTCCCAGAGCTGAGGCCCAAACCCAGGGCCTTGCGCTTCCTAGGCAGCACTCTACCACTGAGCTAAATCCCCAACCCTGCAGACTTTGTACTTTTGACCATCTCCGGCATTGGGGCATTCTATGGTTAATCAGTTGTTACCAGACGGCTCTTCAAACATCCTGACTTTTCCTGGGGCCTATGTCAGCAGCTCTGAGAATTCTGAAACTCAGGCTGTTTCAAGCTGGGGTGAGGGGCTTGCTTGAAATGGGGGTGCTTTGGTTCTTCACAGTCAAAAAGAGGGAGGAGGGATTATATAGCAAGGAGGGTGTCAGGAAGGAGCAGTAAGAGAAGAGGGAGGGGAAACTATGGTTGGTATGTAAAATAAATTTAAAAATTTAATTAAAAAATAAAAATAGTTTGTTTATTTGTATTTTATGTGCATTGTTTGTGTGAGGGTGTCAGATCTTGGAGTTACAGACAGCTGTGAGCTGCCATGTGTTTGCTGGGAATTGAACCCGGGTCCATCTGGAAGAGCAGCCAGTGCTCTTAACCACTGAGCCATCTATCCAGCCCTTTTGTTGTTGTTAATTAACACATAAAAGCATTTAGGTTTTTGTTTTGAATTTAGTTTAGGAGACACAGAGTCTCATGTAGCCCAGGCTAGCTTCAAATTTACTATGAAGTTGAGGCTGACCCCCAGACCCTCCTCCCACACATTGAGATTACAAGCAGACACTGCCATTTCCCCCTGTTTTTTTTTTTGTTGTTGTTGTTGTTTGTTTTGGTCTTTGTAATGGGTCTAGGTTTTCTTTTGTTGCTCATACTTTTAGTGTCAAATCCGAGAATCTATGGCCACATCTGTGGTCATAGTTTTATAATCTTAGCTTTTACAGTTAGGTTATTGATCCATTTTGAGTTAATGTTACATCGGGGATACGGCAGGAGTCCCAGGCGAGTCTTTGCAAGTAACTGCCTGGGTATAAGAGCATCATTTATCAAAAATAAATAAATAAAAGCAAAAAAGAACCAAATTCAATTCTTCCTTTTGGAATGCTCTCAGGATCCTTGTCAAAAACATACTGGCCAGAGAGATATTTGTGGTTTGTTTTTGGAATCTCTTTTTTATTTAAATGTATTATTGTCATTATTTATGTGTATGGGTGAATCATAGGCAGGCCGGGTACTCTCGGAGGCCAGAATCAGGCACTGGATCCCCGGAACTAGAGCTTCAGATGGTTGTGAGGCACCGTGCGTGTGTGTGTGTGTGTGTGTGTGTGTGTGTGTGTGTGTGTGTGTGTGTGTGATGGGGATTGAACCCAGGGCCTCCGGAAGAACAGCCAGTGCTCCTGACTGCTGAGCCATCTCTCCAGCCCCTAATTTTGGAATCTGGATTCTCTTCCATTTACCTGATTTTTATATCATTTTGATGACTGTAGTTTTTCTAGGAAGTTATTTTTAAGTTGTTATCCAGTTTGTGGGTTTGTTTCATTGAGGTAAGGTCTCCTCCCATGGAGCCAGGGGCTCACACACAGTCCTCCTGCTAGGCTCCAGATGCTGGGATAACACATGTGTCCCACCACACACAGGCTTCTTCATAGTTTCAAATTTGAAGACTTACAGTTTTCCAGTCTTATTTAGCCTAGGCTATCGTCTAATTAACCATGTAGCCAAGGATAACCCTGTGAACTCCGGGTCCTCCCTCCCTCTTTTGAATGTTGAGGTTCCAGGCACAAGGCAGGACACCAGCTGATTTTCCATCCATCATCATTTTGTGGTCTTCAGTGGGCAAATCCTTAACCACCCACCTAAATTCACTTCCAGGTAGTTTATCTTTTGAGTGTTGTTTTACTTGAATTGGTTTTTTAAATTTACTTTTCAGATTGTTCACTGCTGGTATATAGAAACACAATTACATGGGTATATTGATCTTTGTGTCGGTTTTGGTTTTTCTTTTCCATTGTGATTAAATACCTGAGCAAGACAATTTGGGAAGAAAGTAGATTCTTCATTTGTTTCATTTTTGGTTGTGTGTGTGTGTGTGTGTGTGTGTGTGTGTGTTTTCAGGGTAGGGGTTGTGTTTGTTTGTTTGCTTGTTTGTTTGTTTGTTTTGGAGACAGGGTTT
Organism: Peromyscus aztecus; assembly: GCA_902168405.1. NCBI lineage: Eukaryota > Metazoa > Chordata > Mammalia > Rodentia > Cricetidae > Peromyscus > Peromyscus aztecus. The sequence goes on along the minus strand of CABHPQ010000911.1, from coordinate 39,339 downwards.
TTCTGTATAGCCCTGGCTGTCCTGGAACTTGCTCTGTAGACCAGCCTGACCTCAAATTCAGAGATCCTCCTGCCTTTACCTCCCAAGTTCTAAAACTAACAGTGTATGTTACCACGGCCCATTACTGTCTGGCTAATTTGTTTGTTTTGATTATGAGAGAGGATGTTATTTAGCCCAGACTGGTCTCTAATTCACTATGTAGCCCAGGCTGGCCGTGAATTCCTGATCCTCCTGCCTCCACCTCCCAAGTGCTGGGATTACAGGAATGTACTACCAGCACTGCTGGAAATTCCCAACCCCACACTTTCTATTTTCCCATGCTGAGGTCTGTCCCCAGGGCCTGGGCATTCTTGGTAAGCGCTGCACCACTAACTCCCATCCTTAGCCCTAAAATGTTTCTTTTTCTTTTTAAGGGATTTACTTATTTTTATTTTATGTTTGTGAGCGTTTGCCTATGTGCAAGCATGGATGTGCACCAGGTATGTGCCCGGTGCCCTTGGAGAGCAGAGGAGAGCGTCAGACCCCTTAGCACTGGAGTTACAGCTGGTTGTCTTCTGCCCTCCACAGATTCTGGGAACCAAACTCAGGTCCACTACAAGAGTAGTGCATGCTCCTAACCACTGAACCATCTCTCTAGCCCCATACTTTCTTTTTAGCTTTTTTTTTTAAAGTACTATTAAGCCTACAAAAAAAATTGTTTAAAAAAATAATAGTACTCAGAATTCCCATAAGCCCTTTCCCTAGTTTCCTCTATTGTTAGCGATTCATTGGAGTGTGGTGAAAAACAATCATAACAGGAGAATACCAGCAAGACCCTGCTAACTAGCCTGTGGGGCTTCCCCGTAGTTCACCAGGGTTCTCCCAATGTCTTTTTTTCCAGTGTGCACTGAATCCAGGGTCCACACGGCACCAAGCTGTCTAGTCTCTTTAGCCCCCTTTAAAAATGTGAAAGTTTCTCAGTTTTTGGTTTTTTTGAGGGGGTGAGACAGGATTTCTCTGTGTAGCTTTGGAGCCTTTCCTGGAATTCACTCTATAGACCAGGCTGGCCTCGAACTAACAGAGATCCGCCTGCCTCTGCCTCCCAAGTACTAGGATTAAAGGTGTGCGCCGCCGCCGCCCGGCTAAATTTCTCAGTTTTGTTTTACATGATCTTGACATTTTTGTTTTGTTTTGTTTTTGAGACAAAGTCTCACTATGTAGCCTTGGGTGGCCCGGAACTCGATCTGTAGACCAGGCTGGCCTCGAACACACAGAGCTCAGCTTGCCTCTGCCGCCCAAGTGCTGGGATTAAAGGCGTGCATAACAATGACTTGTGAATAATACTGGTCAGTTACAATGCATAAAGTCTCTCAGTTTGAGCTTGTCTGGTTTTCTTCCTTCCACCCTACACCAGACAGGGTTTCTCTGTGTAGCCCTGGCTGTCCTGGAACTCACTCTGCAGACCAGGCTGGCCTCGAACTCACAGAGATCCACCTGCCTCTGCATCCCAGGTGCTAGGGTAAAGGTAGGCTCCACCATGCCCAGCTTGTCTGCTGTTTTCTCAGGATTAAATTGAGAACATAAATCTCTGGCAAGAATTCTACACGGGAAGTTGAAGAGATGGTTCAGTGGTTAAGATCACTGGCTGCTCTTCCAGAGGACCCAGGTTTGATTCCCAGCACCCACATGGCAACTCACAATCATCTGCAGCTCTAGTTCCAGGGGATCCAACACACTCTCCCTCTTCTGGCCTCCAGGGGCACTGCAACCATGTGGTGCATGGATGTACATGCAGGCAAAACACACACACATATAAAATAATACAACAATAAAAACAATAAAATTTAAATAAATTGGAGGGATGACTCAGTGGTTACATACACCTACACACACATGCAAATAATTTTTTTTTTTTAAATTAGGGCCTGGAGAGATGGCTGAGCTGCTAAGAACACTTGTTGGTCTGGCAGAGAGAGGACCTGGGCTCAGTTCCCAACACCCACGTGGCAGTTCACAACCATCTGTAACTCCAGTTCCAGAGGATCTGACACCCTCTTTCTGGCCTCCGAAAGCACTGCACACATATAGTGCACAGACATACATGCCAGCAAAAAAAAAAACAAAACAAAAAAAACAAAAAAAACATACACATAAAAATAAATAAATCTAAAAAATGAAAATAGTTTTTTAATTAAAAGGGGCTAAATTGGGGGTGGGTGGATGTATAGCTCAGCTCAGTGGTAGAGTACTTGCCAGGATTAAAGGCCTAGTTATGGAAGGAAAGAAAGAGGGAGGGAGGGAAGGAAGGAGGGAGGGAGGGAGGAAAGAAGGACCCATCTAGTGTGTATATGAGGGAAATTAGTAGGGAGTACATCTCAGTCTAATGTGAGGATGAAATCAAAGGACAGAGTCTATATTTAGAAGGTAAGAGTCATAGGACATGTTAATTAGACCATGCAGGTTGTGATTTTAATTGGCGTGCGGTTGGCCTGGACAACGCCAGGTTTGAAAGCACCCTGATGATTATGTTTGTCTACAGGTGAGGTGCAAGGCAGCAGCCCATCACCTGTTCTACACCATCCTTAGGACAGGTGCCCAGTGTCTCTCAGGCAACCCAAGATGGAAATAGAGCTAGTGGGAGACCGGAGACACGGTCAGTCCCCTGCCTTCCTTCCAGGGCTCACAGAGGGCTAACCACAGCTCCCACAGGGAGAAGTTACTGAGGCCAGAAAGAATAGTCAGTGAACACTGAATAATTGCTCAAGTATGTCTGAAGCACCCTGTGGAGCGTCTCCCGCCCCCACCCCCACCCCCACCCCTGTGTGTGTGTGTGTGTGTGTTCTCATGGTAATGGGATAGCAATAATTTTTTTCCCATAAATATGCTCCATGCAGGCTGGGAAGGGCTTGGTTGGTAAAGGGCTTGCTATGTAAACCCAGGACCAGAGTCTGGATCCCCAGGACCCATGTAAAAAGCAAGGTATGTCGGTATGCATCTGTCACCAGTGCTGGAGGGGAGAAGGAAGTCAGAAGCAGACCCTGAGGATTCGCTGACCAGCCAGCCTGGCGGAAACAATGAACTCCAGGTTCATCGGGAGACTGACTGGGCCTGGAAAGATGGCTCAGCGCTGAACATTTTCTACTCTACCAGAGGACCTGAGTTTGGTTCCCAGCACAAATGTCACATGGGCCACCTGTAACTCTAGTTCCAGGGGATCCGATGCATGGCCTCTATGCCCCGCCCCCATATGCATAAATAAGAAAAATTTAAAAAAAAACATTGTTTCAGGAACTGGAAAGATGGCTCAGTGGTTAAGAACACTTGTTCCTGCAGAGGACCTGAGTTCAATTCCCAGCACCCACGTGGTGGCTCACACCCATCTGTAACTGCAGTTCCAGGGACTCTGACTCCCTCGGACCTCTGAAAGCACCTGGCACCCACGTGGTTCCAGTACAAACGTGCAGGGGAAACACTCATACCCATCAAAATAAGCAAAATGACAAATAAATACTTTATTTATTTACTTACTTATTTTTAATGGTTTTCGAGACAGGGTTTCTCTGTGTAGCTTTGCGCCTTTCCTGGAACTCGCTTGGTAGCCCAGGCTGGCTACATAGCAGCTTCAGCACCACATGGGGGTACACACTTGTAAACACAGCATTCATTCGGGAGGTAGAGTAAGAGTTCAAGGCTAGCCTGAGCTACCTGAGACCTGTCTCAAAAACAAAGCAAAGCAAAACCAAAAAAAAAGTAAACATTAAAAAAATTCTCGGGCTGGAGAGATGGCTCAGAGGTTAAGAGCATTGACTGCTCTTCCAGAGGTCCTGAGTTCAATTCCCAGCAACCACATGGTGGCTCACAACCATCTGTAATGAGATCTGATGCCCTCTTCTGAGATGTTCTTGCCCTCATGTGTGCAGGCAAACATGGAGACAGAACACTGTATACATGATAAATGAATAAATAAAATTTAAAAAAAAAAAAAAAAAGTGGCTAGGAACTGGAGAGAAGGCTCAGTGATTATGAGCACTTATTACTCTTGAGACGGGGTTTCTCTGCGTAGCTTTGCGCCTTTCCTAGAACTCACTTTGGAGACCAGGCTGGCCTCGAACTCACAGAGATCCGCCTGGCTCGGCCTCCCGAGTGCTGGGATTAAAGGCATGCGCCACCACCGCCCGGCATATTTTATTTATTTACTTACTTATTTTTAATGGTTTTCAAGACAGGGTTTCTCTGTGCAGCCCTGGCTGTGAAACTCGGCTCTGTAGACCAGGCTGGACTCAAACTCACAGAGGTCCTCCTGCCTCTGCCTCCCGAGTGCTGGGATTGAAGGTGTGCGCCGCCACAACAGGCTTGAATATTTTTTAAACATATTATTTCCACTAGCCCCAGGGGTGCATGCCTCTAATCTCAACTCTTAAGAGGCAGAGTCAAGCCGGGCGGCGGTGGTGGCGCACGCCTTTAATCCCAGCACTCTGGAGGCAGAGCCAGGCGGATTTTTGTGAGTTCGAGGCCAGCCTGGTCTACAGAGCAAGATCCAGGAAAGGCGCAAAGCTACACAGAGAAACCCTGTCTCAAAAAACCAAAAAGGAAAAAAAGAAAAAAAAAGAAAAGAGGCAGAGTCAAGATGGTCACTGTAAGTTCAAAACCAGCCTGGTCTACACAGCCAGTTCCAACTTATCCAAGGCATCACAGCAAAAAACTCTATCTCCAAAAAAACTGTATTATCTGAAATTCAAATGTAACCGGGTATAAATTATTGGCCTAATTTTTTTTTTTTCTTCATACAGTAATAACACTTTCCTCAAAGCCTGGGTGGGTTTGATCCATTTTCCTCTGCTCTGAAGGCTCTAGATCAATAGACTTTCTTCTTTCTCCTGCTCATCTTCCTCTGCCTCATCCTCGTCTGGTCTGGTGAAGACTAGGCCAGCACCCAGGACAGGCTGCCTGTCATGCTGCTGACCTGTCTCTGCAGGACAAGTCACACCGGGACTCTAGCACAGAGCTGGAAGGAGACAACCCCTACCCCAAACCCTCCGGTTCTCAACTCGGTACAGACTTTGGAGCACTTACTATTTACCAAGCACGATGTAGACAGCAGGATACATCAGACATGTTCCTGTCCTCTGGAGGCTTGCACCCCAAGTCACTGGGATGACTACTTCAGATGGGGATACAGCGAGGGTGAGGTGTGATGGTAATGGGGGGTGACTTGACAGAGTTAGGCCTCAGTAGGTAACATGGTTTTTGCCTGGAAGGATTGACAAGCAGCTGTGTAAAAATAGAGGGAAGCCTCTTATATCTGGCTGGTTTATAATGTTTGTCAATTTCTACGGTATGATGCATCATGGCTAGGACTGGAGAGATGGCTCAGTGGTATTAGAGCACTGGCTTTGCAAAAGGATCTGGCTGGGCATCCGTGGCGCACGCCTTTAATCCTGGCACTCAGGAGGCAGAGGCAGGTAAATCTCTATGAGTTCAAGGCCAGCCTGGTCTACATGGCCAGTTCTAGGACAGCCAGAGCTACACAAAAGAGAGACCCTGTCTCAAACAAACAAAGAGGACCCTGGGTTGGACCCCCAGCACCCACATGGTGGCTCACAGCCATCTGTAATTCCAGTTCCAGGGGACCCAATGCCTTCTTCCAGCCTCTTCATGCACCAGGCACATGCATGGTGCACATCCATGCAGGCAAAACAACCATGCACAGAAAAGACATCGTGGGCCAACATGGTCACTTTTAGAAAGCTGACATTTTGAATGTTTGGAGCCTGTAAGTTCTGGAGCTAAATCACTATACAACAATTTGACTTTCATGGGGTTTTCCACCAGGCCTTACATTCTCAGTTCCTTTCTCCCTCAGTTTCCCTCATCAGCACACTGTGGCTTTTATTTTTAGTGCTGGGGATCAAACTGAGAGCCTTGTGCTGGACAAGCACTCTACCTTAGTCTCTGCACTGATTTTTAGTTTTTATTTTGTGACTACAGATGTTTTGTCTTCGTGTATGTCCTGTGCATTACTTATAGGCTGGCAGAGGCCAGACGAGATTATCAGATCCTCTGGAGCTGGAGTTACAGACGGTGGTGAGTGGCCACGGGGATGCTGGGAATCAAACCCAGGTCCTCTGGAAGAGCAGACAGTGCTCTTAGCCATGGAGCCATCTTTCCAGCCTCCCCCTGCCATCCACCCCCTACTTAGTCTTTGGAAACCTATCCCCGCTCCCAGCAGAGGCGGCTTGCTCCTACCTACCAGCCAAGAGTCCTGGCACCATTAACGGAAGTCTGTCTGTCTTTCTTCCACCTTTACGCAGCTACCTCCCGTCAGAACTTCAAGTCAGTTGCTCCTTTTTGTCCGTGCTTATCTGGGACTAATTACTATATTTTTTATGTATTGATAGGGGACAGGCACACATGTGGTGGTCAGAGAACAACCGTGTGGGGTCCATTCTCTTCTCCCACCTTTTTGTGGGTTCTGGGGATTAAACTCAGGCCACCGGGTATGTAGGTCAAGTGCCTTTACCTGCTGAGCTGTTTCAGCTGGGTGTGAATGTGGTGATTCACGCCTTTGATCTCAACACTTGGGAGGCAGAAGCAGGCGGGTCTCTCTGAATTTGGGGCCAGCCTGGTCTACATGGGAAGTTCCAGGCCAGCCAAGTCTATATCAAAAAACAAACAAATCTACTGAGCCATTTCACTGGCCCTGTTTTAGAGACAGGGTCTCATATATCGTAGGCTGGCTTCAAATTGCCATGTAGCTGGAGATGACCTTGAACTCCTGACCCGGTTTATACAGAACTAGAGATGAAACCCAGGGCCCTTGTGCATGCTAAGCAAGCACTCCACCAGTTGAGACACATCCCCAGTGCCCTAACCCCTATTTGGTAACCATGGATGGGAGGAACGTAGCACCTAACTATCCCACAGACACCAGCCTCCTTCCTGTCCTCAAAAAGCTGAGCTCCAAAGATGAAGACTGGTGCAAACCACAGCACCTGTCATGAATACCGTCATGTCTCCTAGCCCTGTTCCCAAATCTGACTTCTGCCAAAATCAGGGAACCTAGAAATTATCAAAACTCACAAGTTACAGGAGGCAGAGGCCCAGCTCTGAGCCAGGCTGACCTGGGGAGTCGGAGAAGGGGACCCAAAGTCACTCACTTCTTTCCAGAATCTCCCTCACTCAGGACTCCCGCAGCCTGGCTTCTCCTCCTTCCTCCCAGCCCCCAACCCAACACCGAGGGCTGCTGTCTGAACCGTCGTGGTTGAAGCACTGGGGAGGACCTCCGTGGGTGGCCTTTCCGCCTCCAGCCACCCCAGGCAGGGCGATTACTTCCTGAGCGGCTCCTGCTGAGTCTCCTCGCTGCCTTCCATGCCCCCAGCACTCGGCTCAGCACAGAGGCACTGCCAGAGTTAAGCGGATTTCACGCTATTTTCAAAGTCATCTTCCGTGGAAGAATTTTTTACACCATTAAACCTACTTTCTGCTGCTCTACATTTTCCCTAAAAGCTCCACTCCTCCTCTTCCATGAGGTAAATAGCGATGGGGGCACTTAGGGACCTGTTCATGACACCCTATAGGTAACCCTGACGTCAGGCGCTGGAGAGAAGGTTCCGTGAGAAGTGGGTCAGCCAGCACTCGGGGCTGCAGTGGGCTCCTCTCTCTGCATGCAACTAAGCCTTGCTTCTCAGCTTCCTGATCCTTTCTAAGGACCGCTGAGCCGGAGCTGTCCCTCGGATTAGCAGCCTCCCTATGTACACAGCAAACTGAAGTCAGTCTTGAAGAGGAACCAAACTTAGTGCTTTGCATGTACTACTAGGCAAGCACTCTACCCCTGAGCTGCACCCCAGTGCCCCACCCCCACCTCACCGCAGCCTCCTAAACAGCTATAGGTTGGACCATGAGCAGGATGAACCCAGATACCAGGCAAAACCAGCTTGCACATTTCACATAGAAACCTACGTGCGGGAGAGATGGCTCAGTGGTTAAGAGCACTGCCTGCTCTTCCAGAGGACCTGGGTTCGATTCCCAGCCCCCACATGGCAGCTCACAACTCACAACTGTCTGTAACTTCGGTTCCAGGGTATATGGTACCCTCGCACAGACATATGTGCAGGTAAAACACCAATGCACATAAAAATAAGTATTTTTTTAAAGATTTATTTATTATGAATACAGTATTCTGCCTGCATATATGCCTGCAGGCCAGAAGAGGGCACCAGATCTCATTACAGATGGCTGTGAGTCACCATGTGGTTGCTGGGAACTGAACTTATGACCTTTGGAAGAACAGCCAGTGCTCTTAACCTCTGAGCCATCTCTCCAGCCCACATAAAAATAAATATTAAAAGAAAGAAAGCTATGTGACCTGCCAACCTTAGAGGAATTGAAGTCAAGTGACTCTCCTTAGCTATCAGAGGTCCCAAGGTCCCTGGAGTCCCTGGATGAGAATGGATTTTATCTGTCAGCTCCCTCTGGAGTAAGACAACTGACCTGCACCTCAGCCCACAGACAACAGGATAACCAGTGGCCCATAGGTGTGACCTGGTATCAGTGGAGAGGGCAAAGATGGACTCAATAAAGGATTCTTGGTAATCTTGGAATGGAGAAATAGCTAACCCAGCCCCTGGCCAACTCAGCTGATAGATGGATGCTATAGAGCAGGTTACCCATAGATAGAGCAGGTTACCCATAGATAGAGCAGGTTACCCATAGAAGAGTGACTTAGTGGGGACTGGGGAATGAACCTGGAGTGGCAGAATATCACAAGTACTAAAATCCAGGGAAAGGCTTTCTTAGCCTTTTTTTTTTTTTTTTTGAGATGGAATATCCTTGTCTATGTAGCCCAGGCTGGCCTCCTCAGCTTCTCATAGGCTGAGATTACAGGCACATACCACCACACCCAGCTGGTTCTCAAGAAACATTTGAGCAGCAAATCGTGTGCCAAGACAGACAAGAATTTCCACAGAGACTGATCTCCTCAGTGGGAAATGTAGAAACAAGAGGGAAATGAATCATGTTTCTTTAGGCTGGTTTTTAAATTTTTAAATTACATTTGTTTGTTTATTGCTGTGTTTGTAGGTGTGTGCCACAGCATTCATGTGGAGACCACAAGACAACTTGTAGGAGTCAGCTCTCTCCATCCTGTGGGGTCCCAGGGACCAAACTCAGGTCCTCAGACTCAGCAGCCAGCCCTTACCGAGCCACCTCATCTGACCTAGGGTGAAAGTTTTTTCAGACAGAGTCTCATTACATAGCCCTGGCTGGCCTACAGCTCACAGAGATCCACTTGAAGGCTGCCGGCAAACTCAGATCAGCTTGCCTCTGCCTCTGGGGGATGGAAAAACTTTTATATTTAAAATGTTCTCTCCAGGCGGCTGGAGAGATAGCTCAGAGATAGCTCGGCAGCTAGGAGCACTGGCTGTCTTTCCAAAGGATGGGGCTTCCATTCCCAACACCTACATGGTAGTTCACAACTGTCGACAACTCCAGTCCAAGGGGATCTGACGCCCTCTTCTGGCCTCTTCAGGGACCAGGCGCACATGCGGTACACAGACACACATGCGGACAAAACACCCAGACACATAAAACAATACATTTAAATAAAATAAAACTTTCCCTTAGAGCCACACAGAATGTTGCTCTGATTTTTTTTTTTTCTTCATCGGTATCCAGCCAGGATGAAAAGTGGCACCAAAAAAACCACAAATAATTTCAACAAATGTCAACCTCAAAACCATCATGAAGCCGAGCGGTGGTGGCGCACGCCTTTAGTCCCAGCACTTGGGAGCAGAGGCAGTCTTGCGAGTTCGAGGCCAGCCTGGTCTACATAGTCAAGTTCCAGGACAGGCAGTGTTCCATAGTGAGACCTGAGCGCGAACATTATTGACAAGTATGAGCACAGCTTAGGTACCTTTGCCTTTCAAGGCACGTTACAAAGGCAACAGTTCTTCAGCACAGTAGCAAAACCCTGCAGACACAGCCGTTTTCCAATGATACTGACACGTTCTTTGCATTCCTGCCTCCCTGAAACAGAAGCTAAAATTACTGCTGCAGGTTTCAGGCTCCACACTGTACTTGGATGAAATGATCTTTCCATCTCAGGACCGGAGTGTGTAACCCCGAGCAAGCATCCCAGGCAGCTTCCTACCCTCCATGCCTCAAACAGAAATCAGACTCCGAGGGGTCTCCATAACTCACTCACCTCTAACTCTTAGATGGGGAGATGGCGCCTACCATACCGTAAGTATGACTGTGATCCTGTCTTCAAATGGGAAAAAGGAGACACATGAATGTCTATGGTGGGAATTAGGAGATCTGGATGGGGCCCTGGAATCCACATCCCTGACAAGTCCTCCCCCTTTCCTCTAGATAGCAATCCATAAAAGTGTTTTGGTGTCAGTACCTGGAATTGAAGCCAGGGCATCACCCATACTGGGTAAGTGGTTATCCATTGAGCTGCATCCAAAATCCCATGATGTTTTTTAGGTCCCACTAGGAGACTCTGTTCCCAGCCTCAAAGGGCCTGTTCGGGTGCCGAGTGTGAGCAAGAAAATGTAGTTTCAGTAATTATAGTCTCAGAAGGGACCTTGGGGCTACCTCATGGCCAAAATGGATTGCACTGGACTGCCACCTGCTGGCTAGAAGTTGCTACTGCAAGTTAGATTAAGCAGGGGCTGGACTCCAGTGAGCCTCACTAGTTTGGAATCTGTGCTGAGGGCAACGGGAAAACCAGCAGTGAATCAGATTCAGGTAAAATTATTCTGGACCTCATCAGGAAGAAGTCATAGATCAAGTGGAGGCAGAGTCGGTTTGAAAAACAATACAATGTCCAGACAATCTGCTGCTGGCACGGAGTACGGGGAGCTGCAGAGATAGAGGGGAAAAAGAACTGGCCTGTGAGCAACAGTTAAGACATTGGTTAGGTTTGCAAACACCAGCTCTCACAGGATTAACAATAAGAGAGGTTTAAAGTCCCTCTCCATCCTTTCTCTTTTCAAATGTTAGCACCTCCCGTGTGTAGAATTCAGTGCTGCAAGCAAAAGGAAAACAAAAGTGGTTTTTCATACAGTCTGTCCGCCATGGTTACAGTGTTTAAAATGAACTCATTTTAAAAGGAAGGGGAAAGACAGGGATTGAAGGGAAAATGAGGAGAGGACGGAGTGAAGAGGAAGAGGAGGAAGAGCATTTTAGACCGAAGGAAATATGTGAAGCCCCCGAGCAGAAAAGAGGACACATGTTCAGGATCGGGGACAGCCAATGTGACAGGAACAGTGCGCAATCGCAAGCACAGTGCAGAGGAGAGAGTGAGCCGGGGCCATTTTACACTGCCCTTCTCAAGGAAGGGATTCTGTGAGGAGAGGAGGCCAGTGACATGATCTAACGTCATCAAAACCCCTCTGGAGATGGGATCATGTGGGAGGGGAAGGGGGGAGCTGTGTTGTGGGCAGCAGAACAAAGGGGAGGGAGATTCTGAATAGAACTTGGAATTTAGGTAAACACGGGTCTGGGGATGACTCAGTGATGGACCATCTGACTGGTATGCACACGGCCCTGGATTCCACTCCCAGCACCACACAGTTAACAGGGTTGGATGTGGGGTTAAGTAACAGGTAGAACCCAGGCGGCTATAGGAAACTACAAAAGGACCTAAGAGAATCTCTCCTCAGCTCAGTAGACAAAAGCCCTCATCTGTGGCTGGGCCCAGCCTGCCTGACACACCTCCTATGTGGAGGAAGAAGTGTCTTATTCAGCCAGACCAAACTGTCACTTTAGATCCAATTCCTACCAGAGTCCTACCAGTAAGCCTTGGTCTCAAGCATGTACAGAAATGGTGTCCCAACCCCCTTTAAGCCAAAAGGGAGCCTGGGAACAGGCAGTCACATCTTAGCCAAACAAATTGCAGAGACTTCGGGCGGTGTGTGAGCAAGGCACCACTTTATTTCTTTGGTTGTCCAACTTTGCTGTTGGACAATGAAAACTCAGTCTCCCATCAGCCTTTATAACCTTGTGGCTCCTTGCCAAAGATGCAACTCAACGTTTGAGGCGGCTCAGCACAAAGGCAGGTCCCCAACAGCCAGCCAGGCTGGCAAGGACTGGCAGAGACCCCTCCCCCAGCAAAGGGAGCAGGCCTCTTCCTCTCCAGGGTCTCCAGTGCCTAGGAGCCTTCCCCAGCTTAGAGGCTACCATGGTTTGTCCTATGAAGTCCAGCTGATGATGATGATGAAGAGTCTGGCACCTTCTCCCCTGGGGGCAGGAGACAAAGCCACACACCTGCCTCATACTCAATTTTCTTGTTTCTTTAGAAGACATCTTTGAGAAAAAAGGACATCACCCTAAAAAAAAGCAAAGCTATGTTCTGCCTGACAGAAGATAAATGGCCATGATGCTGTAACACTCTTTGTGGGCCCAGGAAAAGCTGCAGAAGGCTTGGGCACAATCATGACTTCCACTGGCAAGGGGGTCCTGCCAACCCACTTTAATGGAAAAAAAAATAAAACACTAAACACAATAAAAATATATGACGAGCCAACACCCGAGGAGTCCATCGGCACTCTCGTAGCTTTCGTTAGAATAGGTGGCTGACTTCCACATTTCCATCCCAAGCCGGGAAATTATGGAAGACAGGGTAAAGGGCATCCTGGCCAAGTCAGGGGACAACTCAGGTCTCCCCTTCATCAGCCATCAACCAGCGTGAGGCCTTCAAAGAGCGCCCGCTTCCACATGTAGTAGGTGGAGCGGGCAGTGAGGGGGAAGAGAGCTTGGAACTCCTTGTAGGAGGGGAAAGTCTTGGATTGGAAGCGCTTCTGTAGGAACAGCTTAGCTTGGGCCTTGAACCTTGTGGTGGTAAGCATGTCCATCACCAGCACCTGGCCATCCCTGCCACCTGCTGCCGCAGCCACAGTCTGGCTTGACAGGAATCCACTGTGGGGTTGGCCCTGGGTCATAGGTGTCTCCTGAATGACCCCTTCTCGAGAAGGCCCTCCCTGGGCATCTTCTGGGGTGTTTTCTGAAGAAGCAACCCCTGGCAGTGTCTCCACCTGAGGAACCACCGCCGATGTTACCTTCTTAACGGCTTCCATCTCCGGCCATTCATTTGATACATTCTCAACAGCTTCCATCTCCTGCCATTCATTTGACTCCGGCCCTTCATCTGGCTCCTGCCTCCTTTGGCCCAAAGAGGAGGCCTGCGCCCTGGGCCATCCCCGGGAAAGACTTTTCCATACCCAAAAAGTGGAGGGTGACAGGCTAGGGTAGCGGAGGCGGAAGCGACAGAAAGGCAGGTGCCCGCTCAGCACCTGCTTGCGGGCAGCCCTGCGTAGTCGCCTCTGCCAACGAGACAGGGGCATCCTTGTGGAAACGAGCCCCTGGGAAACAGGAGGGCCTCCACCTCCTGCTTTCTCTGTCCCCTCTTCTCCCACCTCATCCTTCAAAGAGAGCAGGGCCTTGTCCCCAACATCTGCTGGGGGTAGAGACTCAGTGGTTGCAAGCGCTGGGGCCAGCTTGAAACTGGGGCTCCTCCTGAGGGCCTTCCGCCTCCAATTGTAGTAGGTGGACCTCGAGATGCCAGGGAACCTGCATTTGAAGCAGCGATAGGGTACCAGTTTGTTCAGAGAGATGCAATGTTCCAGGTACGACTTGGCGCGCTGCATAAAGAGCACGCTAGGGCTTGACACCGCCGCCGCCGCCGCCGCCAGGGAGGAGCGCCCCGGTCCCTCAGCAGCTTTCTTCCCTGACAGGCTCTCCAGCTCTGGCCCAGCCAGTGCCTCCCCGGGTGGAGCAGCCGGGACCAAGGCTGAATCGGCACCAGAGCCCAGCAGCTCATGCTTCCAGGCATAGTAGGTAGAACGGGAGATCTCAGGGAATCTCTGCAGGAACTGTTGCAGAGGCACAAGCCCCCCACGGTAGAAGCTGTCCTGCAGGAAGTGCTTGGCAGAGAAGCGGGCGGCCACCTTCTGCCGGTGCTCCTGGGTCTGCCGCCGCCAGCGGTAGAAGGTGCTCTTGGTGATGCCGGAGCGGTCACAGAGGTGGGAGTAGCTGAGGCCAGGTTCCCGGTTGAGCAGCTCCAGGGTTTCGGCTGGTGGTCGCAGAGAACCCAGGACCGGAGGAGTGGGGTTCAGGGTAGCAGTACCATCAGCCTCCACCTCTTCCAACCCAACCACGGGGGCAAAATACTGGTGGCGGAAGAGGTGGTTAGTGAGGGGCTGGCCAGCCCACATGATGTGCAACATGGAGGTCGCATGGGTGCAGCGGCGAGGCCTGATAACGCGGTTAAAATAGGGTCGGATCTTGACATTGCGCATGGGGTAGATGGAGTAGATATTGCGCTGAAGGATGGAGGCCAGGGCATACAAGTGCCACACGTTGGAGAAGCTGGTAGGGAAGCACGTAGCCTTGACATCTGCATCAAAGATGGCCTCCAGCGTGGCGGAAGACAGGCTGGTCATCTCGGGGGACTCCTCCGAGCACAGGGAGTAGCGCACAGCCTGCAGCATCACCTTGGAGTCGATCATGCCCTGGAGATAATAGTGCCTGTGCAGCAGCATCTCCACCACGGTGCGGGCCCGCAGCTCCAAGCTGAGACCGGTGTGCCCCCACAACAGCATGCTGACTGCTTCAAACAGCAGACTACCCTCGCCCTTGCACACCAGGGGCAGCATGTTCCGAGGGGCATCCTCTGGGTACAGACTCAGGGCCACAGAGTCCACCTCCAGCACCTGGGGCCCAGGGCCACCCTTCTGGCAGATGGGGAGGGTGAAGGAAGATAGGACCTGCTTGGCCTCCACGGCGGCACTGGTGAGACGTTGCAGGCCCTCGGACTCCACCGCCTCCTGCAGATCCCGCAGCACCTGCTGCACCAGCTGATCCCGGGAAGTCATCCTGACAGGGCAGAGGGCAGAGGTCAGAACAAGATGCCTATATGATACCCAATAACGGTGGATGCCCTGTGCACTCCTGTACCGTCTCCCCAGAGCAGTGGTTCTCAGCCTGTGGGTCGTGACCCTTTTTGAGGTCGAACAACCCTCTCACGGGGGTTGCCAGAGATCGTGGGAAAACACAGATATTTCCACTACAATGCATGACCATAGCAAAATCACAGTTATGAAGGAGCAACGAAAATAAATTTATGGTTGGAAGTCACCGCGGCAGCATTAAAGGGTCGCAGGCAGCATTAGGAAGGTTGAGAACCACTGTTCCAGAGCTAACGTCCTTTTACTGGTATTTCCCCAGAAGACACAGCCGCTAATTGCTACCTTGGCTTTGTTTAGTCCGTGAGTCTGAGGAAAAGCATAGTCTCTCTCTGGAACCTTGAATCCCGGTTCTGGTATGAGTCTGGCAAAGCACTTCACCTTCTGGCTTCTGCCTTCTCCCCTGCAAAATGGTAGTGCCTACCTTAGAGCATCTACTGGCTTAACTGATATAATGAAAGTTTAAAAAAAAAAAAAAAAAAAACCCATGCAATCCCAGTACAGGGAGTGTGAAGGCAGGAGGGTCATGAATTCAAGGCCAGCCTGGGCTACCTAGCCAGATTCTATGTAAAAACAGACAGACATTTGTCTTTGTGTCCCTCCCTAGAACGGTAGCAGACACACAGTAAAGCAGTATAGAATGTTAGCTACCATACATCATTATCTAATGCATACGTATTACACTGCAGATAAGTAAACCACACCTCTACCGGGCATGGTTGTGAATGCCTTTAATCCTAGCACTTATCTGGGAGGTAGAAGCAGCCAGATCTCTGCAAGTTCCAGGCCAGCCAGGGCTACAGAGTGAAACCTTGTCTCAAAATAAACAACACATTAACTATCTCTGTAGTGGTTCAAGACTTATGATCACATAAGAGCCAAACCTAGAACAATGACTCCCAAACCACAGTCCCAGGTCCCTCATAAATTATTTTGAGAATACTCAGACACACCATAATTTAACACAATGATAGAATTTGCCTTCTTGGGTTTGTTGTTGTTGTTTTTTTGTTTTATGGTTTTGGTTTTGGTTTTTGCTTTTTTTGTGACAGGGTTTCTTTATGTAACAGCCCTGGCTGTCCTGGAACTCACTTTATAGAACAGGCTAGCCTCGAACTCAGATCTCTGCTGCCTCTGCCTCCCAAGCACTGGAGATTAAAGGTGTGTGCCACCATTGCCCGGCCTGGTTTGCCTTCTCTATGTTATTTGATGTGGGGAGTGATGGTTTACTCCTATATTCCCAGCACAAACTACAAAGTGAATTCCAAGCCAGCCTGGGCTACAGCTTAGGAACCTATCTTTCCTATAAAGGCAACAGTATGTAATTATACCAGAAGTCATGTTCTTCCCCCTGTTGTCTTCAAAGAATGCCCTTGAGAACACATTTCATTAAACAGAAATCCTTAATCGCACCCACGTGTTTCTAAAGTGGGCCTTTCATCATGCTGAGCAGGAAGAATGTCCCCTTTGGACTATTATTGTTTAGAGGTATGCGATGAATTAGCTTTTAGCATGGAACATTTTTATGTAGAGCAGGCTTGCCTCAAACTCAGGCCTGCCTCTGCCTCTCAGTGCTGGGATCGAAAGTGTGCACCACGCCCCATAGAGCAAATTTTTTTTTAAAAGCACAGCTGGGAGTTAATTAAGAGTTTTCTGGGGTTGGGGATTTAGCTCAGTGGTAGAGCACTTGCCTAGCAAGCGCAAGGCCCTGGGTTCGGTCCTTAGCTCAAAAAAAAAAAAAAAAAAAGTTTTCTGCCATGATGGCACACGTCTTTAATCCCAGGACTCAAGAGGCAGAGGCAGGCGGATCTCTGTGAGTTTGAAGCCAGTCTGGTCTACAGAGGGAGATCCAGGACAGGCAGGGCTACACAGAGAAACCCCATCTCAGGTGGGGGAACAGGGGGGAAAGACGACAAAGAAAGAAAAAAAAGAAAAGAGAGTTTTACTATAGATTTAAGGACAGCTCTTAAGAGAAAGGCTTAGGAAAAATGGCCTGCTCTAGCTGGCCAGAACACTACTTTTAGCAAAAGACTGGTAGACATTATCTAAGGCATGGCAGCACACATCTGCAATCCCAGCTCTGTGAAGTGGAGACAGAAGGGTCAGGTTCAAAGTTCAAGGTCAGGCAGGCTGTAAGGCTAGTTCAAAGCCAGCTTGAATCACAGAACCTGACTCAAAACAAAACAAAAAACAATTTAAAAAACCCAAACACCACAGAGATAGAGAAATGGGTTATGCTGACTCAGGCATATTTGACGGATAGTCTCTCAAAAATGAACCAGGTGATGAGCTGGAGAGCTGGCTCAGTGGCAAATCATCACTGCTCTTGCAGAGGACCAGGGCTTGGTTCCCACACAAGCATATATCCCCTGTAACTCCAGTACCAGGGGATCCAACACCCTCTTCTGGCCTCCTTCAATACTAGGAATGCATGTGGTATCTATACATGCATCTATACATTTATACACATAAATATGCTAATTTTTCTTTTCTTTCTTTCTTTTTTTTTTTTTTTTTGGATTTTCAAGACAGGTTTTCTCTAGGTAGTCCTGGCTGACTTCGAACTCACAGAGATCTGCCTGCCTCTGCCTCTGAGTGCTGTAAATAAAGGCATGCACCACCACCACTGCTGGGCTTAAATTTTTTTTTAATAATATAAAAAAAAAAAGAAAGAAAAAAACAGATCTCTTCAAAGAAGTTAACTATATTACTGTAACTTAAAAAGCTTGAATTTTCACCTGAAAATAGGGAGAGTAATCACCAGTGTCCAGGGATTCAGAACTAGCCTGGGAAACACCATTAAGACTCTCTATCAAAAGATAATAGCCGGGTGGTGGTGGTGGTGGTGGTGGTGGTGGTGGTGGTGGTGGTGGTGGTGGTGCACACCTTTAATCCCAACACTCGGGAGGCAGAGCCAGGTGGATTTCTGTGTGTTCGAGGCCAACCTGGTCTACAAAGCGAGTTCCAGGAAAGGCGCAAAACTACACAGAGAAACCCTGTCTCGGAAAACAAAAACAAAACAAAAAGATAATAATAAAAGCCAGGTACACATCTTTAATCTTAGCACTTGGGAAATTCAAGGCCAATCTGGGCTTTGCGGGTGAGTTTAAGACTACCCTGGCTGATCCTGTATCAACTCCCTCCAATTTTTTTTAAATTGATATCTACTACAGTAACCTTGCCAACTTCCCAATACCTAAATATGGATGACCTTATAAGGTCAAGCACTTTGTAAAATAAGCAAAGCACAACATATCATACAAAATTTTCAGGATACAGTTTCTTGTTTTACTGTTTTCTTTAAATAGTGTCTCCTGAGCCTCTGCTGAGAGCTGGGAATAGTTATGGTTTGAACCCTGCATCATAACTAAGCTTTGGCCAATTGTCATGCAGAGTTCACATAGAACAGCAAAAAGATCCACTGAAAAGCCTCAAAGTCCCCTTCAAATAGGGATCAAATGGGGGGGGAGGGGGGTTGGTGACACACACCTTTAGTTCCAGCACTCAGGAAGCAGAGGCAGGTGGACCTCTGTGAGTTTGCAGCCAGCCTGGTCTACAGAGACAAAGTAAATTCCAGGACAGCCAGAGTTGTTACACAGAGAAACACTATCTCAAAAAACCAAAATGAATAAATGAATAAAAGGATTAAAGTCAGATTTTCCTAATTTTTTCCACAACAAAACAGTGTATGAAGACAGACTGATGAGGATCTTCTAAACTAGTATCACAGAGATCTGAATAAAGAAAAATTAAGTGATTCTTACCTTTTCTTTTTACTATAGAAATTTTTCCTTTTTAAATTAGTGTTAGGGATCAAACCCAGGGCCTGAACACACCAGTGGCAAAACCCCACCACTGAGCTACATCCACAGCCCTGGAAAAGTTACTTTTCATATCAGTGATTAGCTGTTACTATTTCATTTTTACTTGGTTTTTAATTCAGTATTAGGAGTTGAACCCGGGGCCTTGAACGTGCAAGACCAGTGTCCTGAGCTCCTTGGTTTTCATTTAGAATGTAGTACACATTGAGATATTACCTATATTACTAAAGTCTTCAAGCCCCCCATTTAAAGATCCTGAAACTAAAAAAGCTGAGACCCGCAGTCCTGGAATAGATGGTCTTTCACAGAGGTAACAGGGAGGATGTCTGGTGTGGAGGTCTGTGGAATGCAGACTGCTCGTATTCTAAACCGGGCAGCAGGACCATTGTCAGAACTACTGGGATAGCCCAATGGTAGAGCACTTGCCTAGCGTGAAGGACACCTTGTGTTCAACCTGCAGTACTGCAAAAAAGAAAGCAGATGGGGAGAGAGCTCAGTTGGCACAGCACGGGCCGGGAACCCAGGCCTGAGCTCAGAGCATAAGAATTCATGTTAAAAAGTCAGGGGAGCAGCACACACCTGTATAGTCAGGAAGATCCCAGAGACCTGCCGGCCAGCCCCGCTGGCTGAATCAGAGAGCTCCAGGTTCAGTGAGAGAACCTATCCCCAAAAGGAAGATGAAGAGCAATGTAGGAAAGACACCCAACACCACACACACACACACACACACACACACACACACACACACACACACAC
>CABHPQ010000911.1:0-19807 GCA_902168405.1 Peromyscus aztecus | reverse complement strand
CACACACACACACACACACACACACACACACACACACACACACACACGAATCAATGAGTAAAGGTGTTTACTGCCAAGCCTGATGACCTGAGGTCTGAGTTCAATTCCTGGAACCCTCATGGTAGAAAAAGAGAACAGACTCCGGAAATTGTCCTCTGACTACCACATGTATACTACGTCATGTGTGCCCACTACATACAAAATAAATAAATGTAATAATAATTTTTTAAAAAATAATCCTGGGCAGTTAAGAACATTTGTTGTTCTCACCAATGACCCAGATTCAATTCCTAGGACCCACATGGCAGCCCATAACGTCTATAACTCCAGTTCCAGAAATCTAAGACCCTCTTCTGACTTCCACAGGCACCAGACATGCATATGGTGCACAGGTAAACATTCAAGCAAAACACTCATACACATCAAATAAAATAAATTTTAAAAAATAAATAAATCATAGGGCAGTGGTGGTGCACGCCTTTAACCCCAGCACTCCGGAGGCAAGGCAGGCCGATCTCTGAATTCGAGGCCAGCCTGGTCTACAGAGTGAGTTCCAGGAAAGGCGCAAAGCTACACAGAGAAACCCTGTCAAAAAAAACCAAAAAAAAAAAAAAAAAAAAGCACGTCCCTGATTTAAAAAGGGTGTGTGAGGGGCTGCCAGGGATATAATTCAGCTAGTACAGAGCTCATCTAACATGCAAGAAGCCACAGATTCCTTTCCTACCGCCACATAAACACCTGTGGTGGTGCATGCCTGCAATTCCTGAACAGCGACTCCAACACTCACCTATTATTCCAGCCTGCGGGAGGCGGAGGCAAGAGGATTGATGCCCAAGGTCGTCCTTGGCTACATCTCCAGTGTGAAGTTGGTCTGGAATACTTCAGACACTGTCTCAAAAAAGAGAGGAAAAAGTTGGTCCTATCATTAGCCCCAATTCACAGGTGGAGAAACTGAGGCAACCGGCAGCTGCCTAATTAGTCTAAAATATCACCAGTGACTGAGCTAGCCCGGCGCTGCGCTCCCATTTAACCCAGCCGGCCTCCCTTCGAATACAGGTCAATCTCCCTAACTTCAGGAAGGGCCGAGCAGAGGCATTCCTTTATGGACAGCTTTTCAAGTAGAAAAAGAGAATGGTTTTCTTCTCTGGCTTTGCAGATCTGGTTCTCAGAGCCTAACACATTGCTTTAATCAGCCCCCACTTTAAAAGTGTGTTTGAGTATACTCGCTTCAGCTCACCAAACTGTATACTTAAAGAGATGCACTGGAATGTAAATCGTAATTGAGTAAAGGTGGAGGGAAAGGCATAGGCAGGCGGATCTCTGTGAGTTTGAGGCCAGCCTGGTCTACAAAGCGAGTTCCAGGAAAGGTGCAAAACTACACAGAGAAACCGCGTGGGGGGGGACGGGGACTGTACTCTCGAACCCCTTGTCCCTCAACCTCGACAGAAATTGGCCTTTTGGATCTTTTTACCTTTTATGCATTTTACATTTTTGAAAACTCTTATTCCGAGGCTGTTGAGATGGCTCAGCAGGTACGGGGGTTTGCTGTATAGGTCTGGTAACTCGGGCTTTATCCCTGGGAGCCAGATCAAGGTGGGAGAGTTGCCCTTTAACTGCCACGTGTCTGCTGTGACACACGTGCCCAAAAATATGTATCACACACAACACACACATATACATAATAATTTTTAAAAATTTAATTCTAAGCCAGGTGGTGGTGACACACGCCTTTAATCCCGGCACTCAGGAGGGCAGAGGCAGGTGGATCACTTGAGTTAAGGCCAGCCTGGTCTACAGAATGAGTTCCAGGATAGCCAGGGCTACCCAGAGAAACCCTGTCTCAAAAGACCAAAAATAAATCTATCATTTTCCTTTGGACTTGGGAGATAAACTATATGCAGATCCTTAGTAGAAAAACACGTAACACAGGCAATAAAAGAAAAAAAAAACTGAACCCCCAAAACAAGTTCTAAAGACAAAGAGCTTTTCCTCACTGTCAGAAAATCATCCCAAGAAACAGGATAATGTTCCCTGTTTCTCTTACACGATGTCACCCGTTAAGTGGTGTCATACAGCTGCATGCAAATGAGTGCTTTGAGATACTTTGCAAACAAAATTAGGAAAATAGCTGCCACTTACTGGCTCTGCACCAAGCGCATTTAACTTAGGCAATTCAACCCAAGTCTCAGAAAGAACAATTTAGAGCGTGTAGGTGAGTCTTCCTGCTTCCGCTCCATGCTTACAAGTGGATCGTGATGTTCCCCTGGGTGATCACAAGTCCCTGTGGGCTTTTGTGGGGGTGAACACTGGATTCCAGGTTTTCAGAGGTAATTTTATTACCTTGTGGGTCTCACCTTTCTCCACGCAACTACAACTCTATCACACCTACCCGGATCCCAGGCCTCAATGTTCCTAGCTCACACCTGGAGAAGGGGAGGCTCAGCGGGGGTTAAACTAAGAAAGAACATACAGCTATTAAAAGCTGACTCCAAAGCTCTAACTGCTGTAATTCCATCACATAAAATTCTCTAAAGCATTTATTTAAATGATCCGGAGAACTTCTTGGCATTTTGAGATGCACCTAGTCACTCTGTAGACAAGGAAACAGAGAAGGTACCGACAGTATAAAGCTGACTTGCCTGAATTCCTCCAGGAGTGTCCACCACAGCGTCCAGATGCGGCACTCTTCCTCTGCACAGACCTACCCCTCCCCACCCTACTGGGTCCTACCCTACCTCATCTTCCTTGGCCTAGTCACACCGGACTCCACCCTATCTCTTTCCTCCCCCCCTCCCCACCCCGGGCCCCAAAGAGGGAGATGTAAGTAGGTAATGCCCCGCTTTGGGCTTCCTCAGACCCTTGCTGAGAGCAGGGTCTATTGGCGCAAGCCTGGAATCCCAGCACTCACAAGGTTCTTGAGTTCAAGTCCCTCCAGCCTAGGCTATGTAGGAGGACCCTGTTTCTAAAATAAAAATTTTAAAAAGCAGCTCCACACAAAATAGGACTGGACCACCAGAAGACAGCCAGTGTGGAAGGGGCGGGGGATGCAGGAGGAAGCCCTTAAGTAGCTGATGGGTGATGGAGTTCAGGTGCAGCGCTTTGGCCAGGGCACCCTTCCTGAAGTGTACTCAGGGCCAGCACCACTTCTTGCCAGGTGCTCTGAAGGAATGAGTCCAGTCTGTGACTGGCCTCCCTGAATCCCCACGTAGCTCCTGGAAAGGGTCTGAAAAAGTACTAAACCAAAGAGGCAACCCCTGCCTCCACGATACAGACTTCAAGTTGGAAGGGAGGAGGTAAGGCTAGGCCATCAGTTTCTAAACAACATCTTAATGCCTGGGAAGGATCTGGAGTCACATAAGGGATAAGTGGACAGGGGCAGCACACTTCATTAGTCACCTTTACCAGGGCCATTTCCCTGTCGCCTCAGGGAAGCAGATGGAAGCTGCGGAGCCAGGTTGCGGCTTCTATCCTCTGTATTTTAGGAGGGTTAGTAGATCAGGGCTCTGTGTGGGACCAGGAAGGGAAAATAAACTCCTTCCCTACCAACTGTATCCTGAACTCCAACTGAGAATCCAGAGCTCTCTGGGAGACTTCCCCCTTTCTCCCTGTCCCTCCCAAAGCACCCCCTGCAATCTGTAATCTCCTAAACCCACAAGCATGTGGGCCCAAAGACTTTAAGGCTCAATAAGGTAGTAGAGTTTGATCCCTACCTCTCCAACCTGCCTGGCTTCAATTACCAGGGCGCAGTGGCCTGGCCGCCCAGGTTGCATGACCAAGGGACTGCCAGCCATCTTGGTTTCCTCCTCTGTGTCTAGACATAGCAGGCTCCTGGGACTCACTGGCAGGTCCTTTGGACGCTGACTTCCCAAGGGAACTCCCGTCACAAAAGGTAACTAAGGGGGTGCACCTGAGGCCAACCAGAAGAGCCTCAGTGGATACCAAGTTCAGTGGCTTTACCGGACCCTGTGTCTGGAAGGGAGGGAGAAAAGTAAGGGCAGTCCACAAGGGGAATTGACAGTGGCCACCAGGCACCTTGGGGGCGCCAGTAGACGGCGGGTGCTAGAGTAGAGAACTGGCCCACCTGGAGCTGCAGAAACCAGGGCCCTAACCCGAACAGCTCTGCGGTCTGGGGAGGGGCTGGGGCCATACCATTGTGCCCGCCGGGGGGGGGGGAGGGAAGATAGGCTAGTCGGTGGGGGGTGGGGAAGGGGCTGGAGGTGTGGGGGTAGGGAGAACGTAAAACAATGCCCCGCGTCCCTGTCCACACACTCCCCTAGCATCTTCACCGGTGGTTCTTAGACCTGAACCCTTTACTATCCTGAAGCCAACCCCTAGGTGCCTGGGTCACCAAGCTGAATGAGGAACCGGCCCCTTCCAGTTTTGGAAAAAAAAAAAAAAAAATCCATCCTCCTTTACTGACCTCGAGGGTGGTCCAGAGCCCTGGGGAGCATCCAGTCTTCTATCCACCTTCCAGCCGGGGTCATTTAGGCCTCCCTACAGGGAGAGGCCTTCCCGGAGCGCTTCCCTTGCTGACCTCCACTCCCTCTCGGCCACATCAGTCCCATATCTGTAGTGGACCGTCAAGCATGGACGGCCTACAGCCAACTGGCTGGTGGGGAAATGGTTTAAGCCACTCCCCCCCAGGAAATCGCCCACCTCCAGGGCTCTGGTCCCAAGATGAAAGAAGTGTAAATTCGGGGGTCACTTCCAATGGTAAAGTGATAGTAGCCATTGTCTCATCCACTGTCCCCCGCTGGGAGTGTTAAAATGGCCTGACCTAGCTCTGAAACAGACCCCTCTCGGCCCCGGGAAAACTTAAAAGAAAATTAAAAGGTTGCCTAAGAGTTTGGGGTGGGAGGGGGAGGGGAACAGAAGGGAGGAAAAGGTGAGTAGAGAGAGGGAAGCTTGAGGGTTGGGCGGGTGTGTGTGTGTGTGTGTGTGTGTGTGTGTGTGTGTGTGTGTGACAGCTTAGTGTCGCCCCAAAAGAGGCATGGATGGTTGAGTAGAGAAAGACTTGGGTGTTTCCCGAACCCCTGAAATGTGTTTCTGCCTGAGCCAGCTTGCCCAAGTAGTCCCTACAAGACTGGAACAGTCAGGCTGGGAAACAGCTCCCTGCCCCCATCTTGGTGAAGGCCTGGTTCTCAGAAAATCTCCAAAATTATGTCTCACTATTCTTTGCTCATCCCTCAGGCTGGGGGGCTCAACACCTCTTCTTGCCAAAGCTTGCCTGGGCCTAAAACTGCATCTGGCAGCGACTGGGGGTGGGGTGGGGGTGGGGGTGGGGGTGGGGACTGTCCCAGCACACCTAAACTCTGGGCCCACGGGGAGAGAGGGCTGTACTGTACCGGGGCTTTAATCCCTCCCTGCAGTTCACCTAGGGCCCTAGGGGCTTTAAATAATCCCCAAAAGGATCCCATCCCAACTGCCCGTCTAGTGTTGGGCAGTGGGGGAGGTGAAGGGCTCCAATGGCTGCCTTTGGAGGTGGCTTCCCTCCAGGAGTTTTCCTGCCTGGTGTTAACCCTTTGGAGTGTTGGGAGTAGCTGGTTATTCTCCCAAGCTTCCATGTCTACCTCCCTCCCTTCAGTACTCTCCTGCCCCTCAGGGTCCATTTATACCCAAAGTCACTGTTCCCATTTTTCCCAATTACGGGCTCTCTTATCACTCAAAACTCCCGTCTTAGACACGCCATCCACTGAAGGGCTGGTTGGCTGACGGCGGTGACCAGCGCTCCCCACTGTGATGGTAATGTCCTGAGGCCGTGGTTTAGCCTACCTGCCCTGGGCAGATTGTTAACCCTCAGAACGCTGACTTCTTGGCTACTGGGGCACACATGATAGCATTTGATGTCTCCATCAATTGAAAGTATTTTGGATTCTGCATGGCAGAAAGGGAGTATATTCCAACTCTGAAGCCCGCTGGTGATTTGAAATGGCTTTTTATGTTCTTCATGTAAGTTTGCAGCGTTTTTTAAGTTTGAGAGGATAGTGGGAGTCTTGAATTACAGGAAACTTTTTATACATCATCTTCCTATGCTGTTTGACATTTTATAAGGGGCTGTGTTGGTTGCCATCTTTTTTTTTTTTTTTTTTTAAGCAATGAAGATAATTGAAAATTCTTTAAATGGCTAATGGAGTCTTTTAAAGGTGTGTGTGTGGTTCTTTTTTTTTTTTTTTTTTTTTTTAAGATGTAGTAGAAAAAAGAGCTTGGGGGCCGTTCCATTACAAAGAAAGAAAAGACTACGTGTAATTTCATTATCTAAAGGCAGCTATTGTGAACATCTTGGTATATTTTGTTCCTAATCTAGATTTTTCTTCCCCTTTGTGATTACGCAACTTAAGCATTCTCTTTTTAAAAGATTCAAGTGGCACAGGGTAAAAAAAAAAAAAATGGAGAGAATAACGGTCCATCGGAATGGCTTAGCCCGAAAAGGCCATCAGGCCTGTAGATGTGAGTTCAGTCCCTGGGAACCACGTGGTGAAAGGAGAGAAAGATTGCATCAAATTGTCTTCTAACCTCCACATGTGTGCCGTGGTACATGTGCTACACACACACACACACACACACACACACACACACACACACACACACGTGTGATCAATAAAATGAATTTTTAAAAATAGAATAAGTTTAGCAGATTCTCTTCCCAGGCTCAGCTCACCACTGTCCCTGTCTGCCAGTGTCATAGCGGTGTATTCCCATCTAAGGCAGATTTCTCTGGTTCGATTTTGTTCTATGTTAAGGATTTAATCCCCCCCCCATTCTGATAATTCAACCCAGGGCTTCACTCGTGGTAGGCAACAGCTGTAGTCCCAGCCTCTCTCTCTCTTCACTTTTTATGTTGAGACAGGATCTCACTACATTGCCCACAAATGCATTATGCACATAGGTAATATATAAATAATATATCACAATACGTATAAAAGATACATAATAGAGGCAGGGAGATAGCGCACCGTAGACAAGCTCTAGCCCTAGAAATCTGATCAACCTTGATCCCCAGACCCTATGGAAAGAGCCCGGAGTGGTGGGCCAGCTAGCCTGGAATAAGCCTAGTAAGAACAGAAACCATAACATATATATATATATATATATATATATATATATATATAATTGAATGAATACTGTGAATGTAATCTATGAATACCACAAATGTGATTAATATCATAAGTGTAATTAATGAATATCATGAGTGTAATTTAAAAAATAAATAAATAAAGTCAAAAAAAAAAAAAAAGAACAGAAACCATGGAGGCCTGCCTCAGCGAAGTGAAAAGCAAGAAAGAGCTGGCCGCTGAAAGCTGTCCTCTGACCCTCACATGTGCGCCTTGGTGCTTGCTCACATTCACACGCACATACAGTAAATAAATAATATAGAGGCTGAGAGAAGGCTCCGTGCTCAAGAACGTTCCCTGCTAGTCCAGCAGCGGTGGCGCCCGCCTTAAATCCCAGCACTCAGGAGGCAGAGGCAGGCGGATCTCTGAGTTTGAGGCCAGCCTGGGCTACAGAGTGAGTTCCAGGACAGTCAAAGCTACACAGAGAAACCTTGTCTTGAAACAACAACAGAAATGAATGCTTTCTACTCTTTCAGAGGACCTGAGTTCAATTCCCAGTGCCTGAATTATCAGATCGCTCACAACCACCTGTGGTCCAACTCAGAGATCTGACAGTCTCTTCTGGCCTCCTCAGGTACATATGTGGCATGTACTCACACAGACACATATAAATACACATAATTTTTAAATGTAATAAAAATATATAGATGATATTCAAAATACTTATACACCTTGGCTCAAAACTTGAAAAGATTTAGAATTCAAAGGTTAACCCTGTCCTCTGACGATAGTTTCTTTCTAAATAAATACCACTCATTCTGACTAGATTTTAGTCAACTTGACACAAGCTAGAGTCCTTTCAGAAGAGGGGCTCTCAGTTGAGAAAATGCACAACTAGATTGGTCCATGGGCAAGTCTGTGCTATATATTCTTAATTGATGACTGATATGAACAGGCCCAGCTCACTGTGGATGACGCCACTCCCAGGCTGGTGGTCCTGAGCGCTATAAGAAAGCAGGCTGAGCGAGCCATGAGGAGCCAGCCAGTAAGCAGCGCCCATCCAGGGCCTCTGCATCAGTTCCTGCCTCCAGGTTCCGGCTCCTCTTGATTTCCTACCAGCTTCCCTCTGTGCTGATGGACTGTTACCTGGAAGTGTAAGATAAAATAAACCCTTTCTTCCCCAAATGGCTTCCGGTCTTGGTTTTTATCACAGCAACAGAAGCCCTCACTAAGACACCACCCAATACTGTTTTTAGTGTGTCCGTTCCAGAGACGGGTTTAAAAAGCAAGGCCGTGACTGGGGAGGTGTAGCTCAGTTAGAGGGCTTGCCCAGCATGGGTCCAGGGGTACACCCCTGAAATCACAACACTCAGGAGGTGCAGGTATGGGCTGGAGGAGAAAAAGTTCCTTAGATAATCATCTTAAAAAAAATACACCATGTCACCAAGAGGGGACAGATGGAGAGGCCGCCCCGCTTTCGTTAGAGCTCAGTGTACTAAGCACTCTCATGCACCTCGCTTTTGTCAATTTATTTTTATCCAGAGCCGTCACCATCCAACGAAACCAGATGAAAGCCACACTAAATACCATGCACTGCTACATATTCTTTAGCCTCTTTTTAAAGAGGAATAGCAGTGCACGATTGCACACGCCTTTAATCCCAGCACTCCAGAGGCAGAGACAGGTAGAATTCTGAGTTTGAGGCTGGTCTGGTCTACATAGCAAGTTCCGGGACAAGCCAGGGCTACATAGAGAGAGATCTCATCTCAAAACAAGAACAACAAAAACCTATTGGCTGGTGAGATGGCTCAGTAAAGGGACTTCCTGTGCGAGCCTGGGCACCTGAGTTCCACCCTCTTAACCCACAGTAGAAGGAGAGAACCAGCTCCACAAGGTTGCATTCTGAGCTCTTCATGCTCACAAACATGTGCACATCACACATGCACACACACACACACACATACACACACACACACACACATTATATATTATTTTGGCTCCTGTGGCAGCAGAAGTGTGAATGTGCTCGCTCACATCGAGACAAGTTGAAAAGCAGAGAAGACGGAATTTTTATTCAGAATGCTGTATCTCAAATACAATTATTCTGGGTTGAGGATGTTACTCAGTTGGTAGAGCGCTTGTCTAGCGTGCACTAGTCCATGGGTTCAATCCCCAGCACTACATAGACCGAGTATGGTGGCCATGACTGTAATCCCATGGGAAGGTAGCAGCAGGAATATCAGAAGTTCAAGGCTAGAGACCCTAGGTCTGAAAACAAACAAACAAACAAACAAAAAAACCCAAAAACAAACAAAATTTATTTTTGGTGGGAAATATTATTACTTAATTATTAATATTACATTTACTAACAACGGAGCGCGCGCGCGCGCACACACACACACACACACAAAGAGCTCAATGTTAGACTATGTTCAACTCCCCAACCCCGCCCCCGCAAAAAAAGAGGCCAGGTGTGGTGGTGCACATCTGTAAATCTGGGCACTTAGAAGACTGAGGCAGGGTTTTCATGAGTTCTAGGTCAGCCTGAGCTACATAACAACACCCTTTCTCAAACGTACCCAAAAACAGACAGTGAGGTAACACAGCGGTAAGGAAGAGCCTAAGGCTCTGGTCATAAAGTTATTAAACACCAAAAACTCCCAGACTCCCAGCAATAATTAAACTGGTGTCTACAAGCAGACATCTTTAGTAAATACATACCTAGCTTTGAACAAAATCCAGATTGAGGAAGTGGATAAGTCCACAGTAATCTGTCACTTATAAAGGGACATGCAGAAGAAAAGCTTTCTTTAAATACTGAATGAAGCTAGGGAATGAACTGTTGGAAGTTACAGCTTCCCAGGGATAGCTTAGAGGGGTGAGCACAGTTCACCTGTTCTTACTTCCGCTACCAAAACCACATTCCTGATGAGTAAAGTACTTGTTGCGAGTCAGTAAGTGGTTAAAAAGCCCCAAGTGTAGAGTAGAAAGATAGCATCGGTTCCTGCTTTGCCCTGTGGATACTGAGCAAGCTCTCTAGCCCACCGACAGGAGCCAATTTCAGTAGGTTGCTGTGAGTGGGAAACAGGCTGCTGGTGAAGTGTGCTGGGTGGGAAACAGGCTGCTGGTGGAGTGTGCTGAGCAGGTCCGACACCAAGATGCTCAGCCCGTGTCCTGCTGATCAGCTAAGTCTCTCCCCTACTCACTACCTTTTTTTAAAAATTATGTATATGTATGTGTATCTGTGTGTAGATGCATGCACGTGAGGTGAGTGCAGGGGCCTGTGGAGGTCAGAAAAGAATGTTGGACCCCCTGGAGCTAGAGTTATAGGTGGTGGTGAGCCACCTGATTTAAGTGTTGGGAAGGGAACGTGGGTCTTCTGCAAGAACAAGAAGTATTCATAACCACTGAGCCATCTTCTTGGCCCCCAGTTTGTTTTTAAGACAAGTTCTCACTGTGTGTCCCTGACTAGCCTAAAACTGCCTTTACAGACTAGACTGGCCTCGAACTTGTGTTGATCTTCCTACCTTTGCTTGCCTCCTGAGTGTGGGATTACAGATGATTGCTATCATATCTGCCTCCTGAGTGTGGGATTACAGATGATTGCTATCATATCTGCCCTATACAGATTTAAAGAATTCATCCCTTTGTTACTGGATATGGTGGTGAGGGACTGTCTGAAAAATAAAAGAAAGAAAAAAGAAAAAGACGAAAAGAAAGAAAAGACGAAAAGGAAAATCAAAAATTTCTCCATCTTGCCTGGCAGTGGTGGCACACGCCTTTAATCCCAGCACTCGGGAGGCAGAGCCAGGCAGACCTCTGTGAGTTCGAGGCCAGCCTGGGCTGCAGAGCGAGATCTAGGACAGGCACCAAAACTACACAGAGAAACCCTGTCTTGATAAAACAACAACAACAAAAAAAAAACCTACATCTTTCCTTTGTATTACTTCAGGCCCTCAGTGATTTACTAAAAAATGTGTATCATGTGATGTACCCCACCATTCTTTTCACCATCGATTTATTAAGATAACCATCCACTCATTTATGCTAGATATAAATGGGGCAGATATCTGAGGAGCCTAATGTTGTCAAGGTAAGCCTGAGACCACCACGCAAACACTCGGAAAGCCGAAAGAAGGTCTTTATTTCCAGTGGGCTGCTGCACCAGGAACTTGACCCAAATCACGAAGCCCTGGGACTTAAAGCCCTTTGTCTTTTTTGTGAAAAAAAAAAAAAACACATCCTGATTGGCACACTTCAGTTAGCAAGAAACAGAACTACAGAGACCCAAAAGCAAGGTTAGTACATTTAGAGACTTTCCTGGGACTATGGACGAGGTCTTTGCTGGATTAGCTCTTTGTTTCTATTTTGACAGGTGTTGGGGCCTCTGTGCTGGAGTTTAAGGTCAGAATGGAGCCGCTAATGTGTCATCAGTTGGGGTAAGGTCTGGGGCCTGTTACACCTGATATGTGTATGGTCCGAGGCTAGACATCTACAATGATGTACATGTAATCATATATAGACATGACTCTAGGCCTTAGCCCACAGGCCATATAGCCAACACAAAATTGTAAACTTGCTTAACACATTACAAAATATCTTGTGTGTGTGTCTGTGTGCGCAGATGCCTTCAGAGTCCAGAAAAGGGGATCGAATCCCCGAGACCTAGAATTATAGATGTTTGTGAGCCATCTGATACAGCTGCTGGGAACCGAACTCAGGTTCTCTGGGAGAATACTGTTTTTTATGGCACTTCCAACTTTTATTTTTTGCTAATTTTTAAAATTATGTGTATCTGTATGAATGCGTGCACATGAGTACAGGTGCTCGTAGGGGCCAGAAGAGTGTATCAGAACCTCTGGAGCTGAAGTTAGAGGTAGACAGAGCTGACTGACACACGTGCTCAGCATCCACCTCGGGTCCTCTGCAAGAACAGTTTGTATCAAAACTGCTGAGCCACCTCTCCTGCCCCTTTGTGTTTAAGTTTTTTATAACTCAATTGAGAGGTTCTTAATTGTTAAAAAAAAAAAAAAAAAAAAATGTAGATGACAACATCACGCTGCAATATCAAGGCTCCAAAGACTTCACTCCGGTAGCTGCTTATTTTTACTTCCATGGCACGGGGAACTCCTGGTCCCCTTTCCTTTGTTCTAAGTCTTCTTCCTTCCTTCTGTCCCGCCCACCCTTCTCTTTTACCCTCCTTCCTTCTACCCAGGTTTTGAGGCTTCACTACGCTATCAGAGACCATCATCAGGATTACCAGGAGGGCTGGAGAGATGGCTCAGCGGTGAAGAGGGCTTACCTGCTCTTCCATGGGCAGTGTTCAGTTCCCAGCACCCACCTGTTGGCTCACAGCCATCGTGGAATTCCAGTTCCAGGGATCCAGTGCCCTCTTCTGGCCCCCTCGGGCACCAGGCATGCAGTACACAGACATACATGCAAGCCAAACACTCATGCACATAAAATAAAACAGACAAACTCTCAAAAATAAGAGTACCAGGAGACGGATGATCAATTAGTCCAAACTTGATGGGGTCTTGGCCTCCTCACTTCTCAGTTATGAGACCTCAGGGGAGTCTGTTACTCTATCATTTATTAAAGGAGGACACTTACATCCTCCTATAGAGCCAATGAAATGATCTACTATGACCAATATTATTGTTTGGCTGTGAACAAGCTCTGAATACCAGGACAGCTCAACCCAACCCAGCTAGGCAATCTACTGAGTGTTGTAGAAGATGCACAAAGAGCTAATGGAATCTCAGGGCAGAAAGGTTTTAAGCAGGGTGTAGGGAAGAGATGGGGAAGAGGACGGGGTAGGAGAAAGGGCCAGTTGACAGTGTATGGAAAAGCCATAAGGGAATCTGGTACTTGATAAACTAATAAAAAAAAATTTAAATGAAAAAATAGCCTGTGTGTAGTGTTTTTATTTATTTATTTACATTTTTATTTATTTATTTTTTTTAAGATTTATTATATACACCAGAATAAGGAATCTGATCCCATTACAGATGGTTGTGAGCCACCCTGTGGTTGCTGGGAATTGAACTCAGGACTTCTGGAAGAGCAGTCGGTGCTCTTAACCACTAAGCCATCCCTTCAGCCCTTAGTTGTTTGTTTTTATTCTTTACTCTTTTGGCTCTTTAGCCCTTTTGGGGGCCTGCCACCCAGTTCCCAAATAAATCACACATAGAGGTTTGTTAATACTTACAAATGCCCAACATTTGCTTGGCTTGTTTCTAGCCGATTTTTTCTTAACTGAAATTGCCTCTGGGCCTTTTCTTTTTCTTATTTCTATTTATTCTCTCTGCCTGCAGCCCCGCCTATCCTTTCTCCTGCCTAGACATTGGCCGTTCAGCTCTTTATTAGCTCTTTGCTTCCCATTCCAGCGCTCCAAACAAACAAGGCCGCGGCAGCAGGCAAAAGATCACTGGGAGTTCCAGGTCAGTCAGGGCGAACAGCAAGCCTTGTCTCAAAAAACTCACAAATAAACACGGCGGCGGCGAACTCGCAGAGATGTGTGCTGTCCCCAGACACCTTACCCTGTGTTACGCTTTGGACCGCAGGTGCGGGTGGTTATGAGAAATGGCCCTGTGGCACTCCAGTCTTTTCTGCCAGGATCTAGTTCGAAGCACCACACACTCTTCCAAGGTGGGAAGATCGAGGAGGCAAGGGGTGGGTGGTCTGAGGGGTACACAAGGTGGACCTGAGCAGACGTGTGTTTCTCTGATCTCTCGATCTTCTCAGTTTCTGTTGTTGTGTGTGTGTGTGTGTGTGTGTGTGTGTGTGTTTAGATGTACACGGTTAGGAATGCATTCATATTGCTTATGAACAAGCATGGCTCTGTGGGAGCATTTAGCCATTTTGGCCAAGTGAAGGTCCACGTTTTAGGTTTGGAAAGCAGTGTCTTTACAAGCTTTTCTCGGACTCATGTTCACAAAAGTTGCATTTCTCCCAAGCAGTTGGCTTATTGTGGGCTGTTGGTTTTAAGTTTTTATTTTCTCTCTCTCTCTCTCTCTCTCTCTGTGTGTGTGTGTGTGTGTGTGTGTGTGTGTGTGTGTGTGTGTGTGTGTTAGCAGAGCCAACAGATTTATTAAGGGACAGTAAAAAGAACTCCCAGGAGGGGATCCAAGGGATGAATAAGTCCCTTTTTTCCAGTTCCAAGGCATGACAGTGTGCAAACCTGAGAAATGCTGCCTGAAGTCTCCCGGTACAGAGGCCGCCCCTCCTGTCCCTACGAGATTATCTTTGATACATTGACCGGCAGCTTCAGAGTTGGAAGTGGTTTGGGAGTATCTTAAAAGACAGAGTTAACTAGCTCTCCTTTTCTCTTAAGGTGGAGCAAGTCCAGTGGGCCAGGACTTGCAAGAGAGGGAGGCAGAAATGTGGCAGCTGATCCAAGCCGGAGGTGGAACTAACTCCCCAGGGCATCTCCCAGCACTGAGGGGTAACTGCCCTGGGACTGGGTGATGGGAACACAATGTATGTTTCAGAGGTTAGGCAGGGCCAGTCTGGGCCAGCCTTGAGGACCAGGAAAAGGCAGGATGATGCTTTTCCACACATATGGGAATACCAGTGAACAGGTAAACAGCACGGACTGGAGGGATTTGGACAAGACGTCAGTCCTCAGCCCTGGACTCAAGATGTGGAAGACCTGGATTCACATCCTGGTGGTTCTGCTGACTTGCTGACATTGAAGAGACCAGAACGAACTCAAAAGCTCTGACCCTGGCACGCAGTAAGTGCTCGGTGAACAGGTTACATTTATCAGTGGATAAAGGAACTATCTGAGAAAGAGAGGGATCAATGTCCTCCAGGGAAGTGAGGCCCGAAATCAAGTGCAGTGACCAGGCAAGAAGCTTCCGGTGACCCTGTGCGCCTTTCGATTGCAGCTGTGTCCCATGGAGTCCTGTTGTCCCATACAAAAGATCAGCACCTGCAGTCTAAGCCGTGAATGCTCACATGTACTGTTTCCCTGCCCACTCCACAGGTAGCCACCCTCAGTCTCCAGAGAACTGTGAGGATCCTAGGGTCTCCTGGCCGTGGGTGGAGGAGAAGCGAGTGGGATGGGCAGGTGGTAAAAAGTGTAAACGGTGTGGTTGGAGCTCGGCTCCAGCTGTCTGGCACTCCCCGGAGCTGGCAGAGGCCGAGAAAAGAGCTCCAGACTCTGGGCGCCTTTTGTCTCAGGGCTTGGCTATGTAAAAGGTGGGGGAAGGGGCCCGAATTCTTGGAACTTGTCCATTCACTGGAGCCCCCGCTGCCAGCAGGTGCGACCATGGGGGAGGGCCCTGGAGACTGAGGCCTGGAAGGTTTAGAAATGAGAATGGAGACTCAGCATGCCCTGGACCGGACAAACAGATTCCACAGCCTCCCAGCCTGTGAACTTCCAGGCCAGTCAGACTCCATCCTGCTTATTAGAATTTGGTCACAAACTGAATCCCCCAGCCTTCAATTGTCATTGCAAGCCCCCATCCCTCCAGTCCCCAAACCTGCCTAAGCTTCCCGGGCCCTATAACTAAGGCTGCTGGATTTTCTGAAGTTTGGGAGATGTCTTGTTTTTATTTTTCCATGATTCCCTCGCTTGGGACTCACAACTTCAGGCACCAGAGGCTGACTGGACATATGAATTGAGGTCCTAGACAAACCAGTGTCGGGAGCGATGACCTTGGACCTGGGTCCAAACCCACATCCCCTTTCCAGCTGGGAGACCCCCAAACATGATGACAACTCGGTTTTCTTTCCTTCCTTCCTTCCCCCCTTTTTCCCCTTCGTTCTTCCTTTCTTCTATAGTTATTCAGTGACAGAAGTAAAGATAGTCTGAAAGAAGAGAAAAGCACTTCCGAGGTTGGGAGTGGACTAGGGAGCCACCACAGGACCAACACTCAAAAGCCATTCAGAGTTCCACAGGTAAAATCCGCATCATACTTCCCTGCTTCCCAGAGGGTTTGTACAGGATAACTGCTGGATCAATGTCTTGGTTTTTGTTTCTTGAAACAAGGTCTCCGTCTGTAGCTCACATTGGTATGGAACTCATTGTGTAGCCCAGGCTAGCATCAAACTCAATATAACCCTCCTCCTTCAGCCTCTTGAGGGCTAAGGTTATAGGCTTGAGTTAATGTTTAGAAAGTTATTGGTGCAACATGGTCAGTGGTCGCTGACTACCACTTCCTTTAATAATCTTGGGGACATAAGACATGAATTCCAGCAATTCGGTGTTTTAAAATAGTTATATATGGTTATACATGGTTACATATAATCATACATATTTATGTATTATATATAACTCTCTCTATATATGGTGTGTGTGTGTGTGTGTGTGTGTGTGTGTGTGTGTGTGTGTGTGCATTATATGCACTCCTACTTGTAAGTTTGTGCCATCCCTCCATTCTCATTTGGAGGCTGGATGTCAATGTTGGGTGTCTTCTTCAATCGTTCTCTACCATTTTTATTTCTGTTTTTAAATTTTTTTTTATTTATATGGCTTTTAGTTTTGTTTTCTTTTGTTTGAGACAGAGTCTCACTATGAGCCCTGGCTGACCTGGAACTCTCTCTATAGACCTGCCTCTGTGGCCAGAGCGCTGGGATCAAAGGCGTGTGCAACCATGCCCATCTATCATTTAAAATAAGAGTATGTGTGTGCGTGCAAGAAAGAACGTGCATATGATGTCCGTCAGCACACGTGTGGAAGTGTGAATCCTTTGTGGATTCAGTTGTGCTTCTGCCTTTATATGGGTCCTGGAAATTGAAATCTGGTTTTCAAGTCTTTACCAGCTGAAACAGCCCATTCTGAGACAGAAATATGGCGGTTTTCTCTCACTGAATCTGGAGCTTGCTGTTTGGGCTAGATTGGCTGGCCAAGTATCTTCCGGGTTCCATCTGTCTCTTCCCCTTCCCTCCCCTCCCCTCCCCTCCTCTCTCTTCCCCTCCCCCTAGCTTTCCCACTTGTGGGCTAACAGGACAGTGGAGGAGCCTACATACAGGACTATGGTGGTTTGTGCATGGCTGAACAGTGATGATTTATAGCATCCTGGGCATTTCATGTCCATGAATAGGAATGGATGGTCATTTTTCCTTGTATTTTCTCCTTTCTCTAGAGGGTTGAGGGAGACCCTAGAGCCACCACGTGGTTGCTGGTTGTTGAACTCAGGACCTCTGGAACAGCGGCCAGTGCTCTTCACCTCTGAGCCATCTCTCCAGCCCCTTTCATTTTTACTTTTAATTGTATGTGTCTGAGTGTTTTTGCCTGCTTGTGTGTCTGTGCACCACACGCGTTCACTGCCCACAGAGGCCAGAAGCTGGTATCAGATCCCCAAGAACAGTGGTGAGCCACCCAGCCGTGAGTGTCAGAACCCAAACTGTGATCCTCTGCAAAAGCAGCAACTTAACCACGCTCAACCACTGAGTCATCTCTTCTGCCCTGGCTGTTTTTTTGAGATAGGATCTCAAATAGCTCAGGCTGGCCTTGAACTCTGTGTAGCAGAGACTCCTCCTGCCTCCATCATCTGAGTGCTTTGATTGAACCTCCACACGGTGGTTCACTTTACTTATTTGATAGTGTTATATTTGCTATGCTGGGCACCAAGCTCAGGGCCTTGTGCACGCTAGGCAAGTCCTCTGCTGCTCACTGAGCGCTTCCCTGGCTCTTCATTTCCAAGCTGACCTTAAACTCCTGATTCTCCTGCAGTCTTGGAATGCTAAGAAGGCAGGACATAAAGATGGGGAGACCTGTTGAGATGAGGGAAGGAGCCCCTCATCCCAGAGTTTGATTGATGTCTCTCACCAGCTGAGAATCAAGAATTGCCACGCAGTTAATGACTTTTGCCTTTCTCCTTTCCTAGCTGTAACTTGCAATTCTCTAGGACTCTCACCAGAAACCCCATTTAAAGACATGTCCTAAATCCCATAGGCAACCCTCAGGGCTCCTATACATTTCCCCTATCGGGCTGTAATCCCATCTAAGGCACATCTAGAGCAACCCTAGAATCTCAATTATTGAAAAGGGAAACAGAGCAGAAGAGAGGCCCCTGAAAACCCCGTTGAGCAATGTTATTTCAAAAGCTTCTGAAGTCCTTTCATTATACCAGTCTCAGGGCCTCTCATATTCCGGGCAAGGACTGTACCACTGAACTACACCCCAATCCTCTGCCATCTTTTTTTTTTTTCCCTCCAGAGTCCTGTCATATAAATAGTCCGACCTAGGTTTGAACTCCTGACCCTTCTGCCTCCCCTTCCCCCAAATTGAGGTTATTAGTTTAATTTATTCTCTTTTGCTGAGCTGGAGAGCAAGCCCAGGGCCTCACACATTGGAGGCAAGTGCTTCTCTGGCAAGCTATATCCCCCAGCCCTGTTTTGGGGGGATTAAAGGCGTGCACCACCACCACCTGGCTGGAGGTGGGATCTTTATATATTCTGGAACTCTGGAATTTGCAATATAATTTATTATTGTTTTTTAATATTTCAGCGTGCTCGTCTCTTTTCCCTTATCCCCTTTTTCCTTTCTTGACCCACTGCATCGGTCCCTCCTTTTCCCACCATCTTCTCATTGATGCTCCACAGGCAACGGTCTCATAGAGGTTGATTTTCTTGGCATTTGGGGGGCTCCACGTTCCCTCTGGAACCCAGGACTTCCCAGGGCTTTCTTATTCCTTGCTTTGTTCTCAAAATATGGAAAGCCTGCAACTTGCACTACA
Organism: Peromyscus aztecus; assembly: GCA_902168405.1. Lineage (NCBI taxonomy): Eukaryota > Metazoa > Chordata > Mammalia > Rodentia > Cricetidae > Peromyscus > Peromyscus aztecus. The sequence continues at coordinate 1,065 of CABHPQ010000911.1, read as the reverse complement.
TCCCAGGTCTGGTCCAAAATGCACACGCTCCCCCTAGTGGTCCCTTCAAAAAGCACACTGTTGTTTTTGCTGGCTTGCCCCCTTGAGGAAATGCCATCTGATTGATAAATTAGTGCCACTAATCTCTTTGGGGCTCAGGGCTGACTCAAGCTCCCAGACAGCTGCCAGACAGGCCAGACTCCTCTTCACTCACTGTTCACTGATGCATTTCTGAGAAGCTGATGTAAATCTAATGTGATAGGCTAGACTTAACTGCTCTAGGAGATGCAGAAATTAAAATGAAAGTTATGAATCCTAATAGCTCATTATTGGGCAGTCACCATGTGCCATTTGCTGTGTGAAACACCTTTTCATGGAGATCTTAGTTAACTCTCACCACAGTGAGGAATGTCCCAGCTTCTCCACTTTGTAGATAAGGAGTTCAAAGGAGCTGTGCAGCCTGGCCAAGATCACCCAGCAGGACGGTGACTAGACAGAGCCAAGACAAATGCAGAATGCCCATTGCAGTTTGAACTGAACATAAGCAATTCATAATGTTTTAGGATCGCCTGTCCCAAAGATTGGGAGCCCTACCCAGCTAGTCAGTGATGGAATACGATGGGATTCTAAGACTCCTGACCCCTGACCTCCCAGTGTGAGAGCTGTGAGGATCATGTTTGATTCCTGATCTTGTTCGGTTTATACTTTTTAAATTACATTTATGTATGTATGTATGTATGTATGTATGTGTGTGTATGTGTGTGCATGCGTCTGTGTGATGTGTGTGGATGTGACTATCCAGATGTGAAGGTCAGAGGGTAACTTGCAGGAGTTGTAAACGGCTGTCATAAATCAAACCTGGGTTTCCAAGCTCCTCAGCTTAATTTGCGGAGCCATCTCCCCTGCCACATTTGTTTGGCTTTTGAGACAGGACCTAACTATGTGGCCCTAGCTGCCAGGAGCTCACTGATTAGCCCAGGCTGGCCTCTAACTCCCAGTGATTTTCCTACCTCAGCCTCCCAAGTGCTGGGAATATGGAATTCTTTGTAAAGCAAGAAACCTACCCTACCTCAGATGTACTGAAAA
>CABHPQ010000910.1:42816-62382 GCA_902168405.1 Peromyscus aztecus | reverse complement strand
ATATAGATATAGATAAAATTGGGATACAAAGCCTTTGATAGAATTATATAACGTAATACTTTCTTTTTTTATTTTTGTCATTTTTTTATTAAAAGACTTTCCACCCACTCCACACACCAACCACAGATTCCTCCATCCTCCCTCCTTCCACCCCCCCAGCCCTCCCCCCCAACACACCCCCCACTCCCACCTCCTCCAAGACAAGGTCTCCCACGGGGAGTCAGCAGAGCCCGGCACACTCAGCCGAGGCAGGCCAAGGCTTGGACTTTTGAGTGATGCTGAATAATTAGGACTGCAGGGATTTGGGGAGATGGGATGGATGCATTGTGAAATGGTCACGAGTATTTGTGGGCCGGAGGAAGAACACCTTAATATGTACCTTAAATTCTCCAAAGGCTCATTCGGCAAAGATTTGTTCTCCACTGAGGTGCTATTGGGAAGTGGTAGACACGTTAAGAGGTGAGGAATGGCAGGATTATTTTCTAGTCACTGGGAATGTGACCCTAAGACTGGCTGAGGCCCCAGTCTTCCTCTTTTCCCATCCTGGCTGGGAGGTTTAATGGGCTTCCTCTATTTCATGCTTTTGCTATGTTATATATACTGTCTCCAGTTCCAGGGGATCAGGCACCAGACAAGCACATGGTGCACACACATACATGTGGACAGAACACCCATACACGTGAAATTTAAAAATGAAAACATCTGGGGCTGGAGAGACGGCTCAGTGGTCAAGAGCGCGCTCCCTGCTCTTGCAGAGGACCTAGGATCAGTTCTCAGTACCTGCTTGGTATCTCACAACCACCTGTAACTCCAGTCTCAGATTATCCACTGCCCTCTTCTGACCTCCACAGATTCCTGCACAAAACGTGGTGTATATACTTGCACATCTCCATACAGAGATACACATAGAACTGATGAACAGTTAAAGATGTCTGTTATTCCAATTGCTGGCCCCATACTGTGAAGGATCTCACAGTGACGCTTCAGGGTAGTCAGCAGCAAGGAGACATGGGCATGCACCTTTGTCATGGTGTCTTTGGGCAAAACAAGGCAGAGAGAGCAGGCTGAGGCCTGGCTACTTTGAATAGTTTCTGCCGGCTTCCAGTGCAGGGCCTGGCTCTTTGGTTGCTAGCCTTGAGGTGACTTGGGCAGAGAAGCTGACTCTAAAATGGAGATCGGCTTGTGAGAGGTGTGCTGTCAAGAGGACCATTTGCTATCTCTAGGAATTAGCCAATCTCAGCCAGGGCAGCTTCTCCTGAGTTGGCAAGGCTCCAAACGCCTGGGCATCAGGAATACAGAAAATAGAACCGATACTGGGGCAGAGGTAAGATTTGAAATGAAATCTCTCGCGGGGGAGATGGGTGGAGAAGGTTGAGAGGTCGGAAAAGAACTTTTTGTATTGTTGTTTTGTTTCCTCGAGAATGAAAGACTGGCTTGGGGGGTGGGGGAATGCAGCTGCCTTTTCCAGATCCATCCTGTTGCCCAAACCATCCCAATGTATTGTTTTACTTCAGACAGGCGACTGTGGGTGGGGAAAATAAAAATATTTACCCACTACAAGCATAATGAAATGACAGCTGTGGCTACACCTTAATTTGGGATCTCATGGGTGTTTCCAGAGTTAAGTGGTGGTTCTGTTAGTCGGTAGAATGCTGCTAAGCTGCCAGGTACTTTAATTAAAACAGTTGAAATGAAAGGTGGTGATTGTCGGTACTGATGGGGAAAGATTCTTTATTGACTTTAATTAACGTGCAGAAAAAGTATTGTTTTAATTCTCCAAAGCTTATTGGGACATAGTTGTTATGCCTTCATTTCGATTTCAGCTGCACTTAACCAAATATTTTCATCTATTGCGAAAAATCTCTGAATCACAAGCATGTGGGTTTTAGATTTGAAGTGAAGATATACAACTCTTTGCTACTTTGTTTATGTAAGTAATTCTGAAATATTACTGTCTTGTTCACTATAAACACAGTAGAAATGCAGATCAGCTTTCTGTATTTGAGTGTGTTCCTTATATAGATAAAAGACAGCATCAGTTGTGCAAGGGTAGGGGCTGTGTTTCACCATTTTCCCTTAGGATAGACTTTGACACAGGAAGCTCTCCCTGAGCATCCAGTGAATACATGAGCAAATGCACAGGTCATCCATCCATCCTTCGAGGTGGCAGCTGACGGAGCTTCAGCCACCGATATACTTACTGTACAGCACAGCCTCGGGAGAGGTCTGTTCCTTCAGCTTTCTTTCTCTTTTGCTTCTGACAATAGTATTTTGTCATTTCGTTGTGTAATTTTAGTGACGGCAAAGGTAGATCACATTAGAGCTAGCAAGCTAATTTCATTCCCCTCTGATTATGATGACAAATTAGCCTGAGCTTGTCTTCTGAGTGGGGTTGAAATGGCAGCTGGTTATGAAGTCACAGCATCTCTCAAACTTCCAGGCAGGCTTGTTTAACCACACAAGTGCCTAGCAAATAAGAGCAGGGATGTAAGGAGTCCTTTTCTGTCCCATCAGCCAGCTCCCAAATACGGAGACTTCTTATTAATTATGGAAGCTCAGCTTATAGCTTAGGCTTGTTCCTAACTAGCTCTTATAACCAAAATTAATCCACTTATGTCAATCTACATTCTATCATGTGGCGTTACCTCTCTTCCATCTTGCACCTCCTGTTTCTTCTCCATGTCTCCTGGTGTCTCCTGTGCGCTTCGGTTCCTCCTCTTCTTCCTTTCTCTCCCAGGAAACCCCTCCTATACCTCCTGCCTAACTATTGGCATTCAGCTTTTTATTACACCAATCACAGAAATACATCTGCACACCGTGTACAAATATCTCACAATACAGGTAGAGGTGTAAGGCATGTTTAAGCATCTTTTTAAAAAGACTCTGTGTGTGTGTGTGTGTATGTATGTGTGTATGAGTGTGTGTATGTATGAATGTATATCTGTGTGTGCCCAGAGGTCCACAATGACCTGAGTTTGATCCCTAGAACCCATAATTATACATGTTTGTAATTAAAACACTAGAGATGGAGATAGGCGGATCTCTGGGACCCACTGATCACCCACCCAATCTAGTCTAATTGATGAGTACCAAGCCAGTAAGAAATTGTGTCTGAAAACCAGGTGACCCGCTCCTGTGAAATGACATGAGACGTTGTCCTTTGGCCTCCATAAGCATGCATACACATGTGCATCCACATGCCCATAATCACACACACACACACACACACACACACACACACACACACACGAATGTGGCTCAGAGACGTAGCATAAAATATGAATATTATAAGAAAGACATGACAGTGCACACCATAATCCCAAGACTCCTGAAGCTGAGGCGAAGGCCTGACGTGAGTTTGAAGCTAGTCCGGGATAAAGTAAGTTTAAAGCCAGCCAAGCTACAAAATGAGAACCTGTCTTAATTTTTTTTTCTTGTGGCTGGAGAGAGATGGCTCAGTGGTTAAGACCACTGGCTGTTCTTACAGAGGCACCGGGTTTAATTCCCAGCACCTAGCTCACAACTGTCTGTAATGCCTTCCAGGAAATCCAACCTGGCCTCTGTGGGTACCAGGCATATGAGTGATACACAGACATACACAGGCGAAACACTCACACACATAAAATCAAAGTCTTTTCTGGGTATGTGCATATGCTATCAATGTTTTCGTGAATTGCGTATGAGATAACATCAAGATAAAAATATGTATGATATTCCTGAGATGTGGGGCCTGAATCACTGTCTAGAAATGGTGAGATTTATACTTACTGCAAAGGTGTGTTCCGATTTGATTTCTTTATTGCAGCATCATCAGAGTGTGGCCTTGTATTTAATTTTAATAATTTTAACTAAATTATTGACTTAACTAGGAACTTAGGCAAGTTTCATATCTAGTATCTTAAGCTTTACTAAAAGGCTTGGGTTTTAAGTCTCACTTCACTGTCTTTACCAGTTAATACTCCTGAAAAGGCCTGATGGCTCTGACACGTACACCTCACAAAACTCTGTCCCTTCCACACGAGGCAGTGTCAGAAGGAACCCAATCTCATGAAGACAGTTCTGTGATATTCCGTTCTACTCCACCACCCAGGCTGGAGTTTGCAAGAAGCATTCAGTTCCAGGGGGATGCCTTCTTTCCTGAAGCTGGGTTTCCTACCTGGTGTCAAATTGCTAGATTTAAAGGGCACTTTAAAAGTAATGATTCTCAGGCTGTTGAGACAGCTCCGCGGGTAAGGTGACACTTGGTGGAAGCCTGACAACCTGAGTTTAGTCCCCAGAATTGACATGGTGGAGAAAAAAAAAAGACTCCAGTCTCTCTGGGGTCAAGAAATATTTTTACACAAATGTATTGCATCGGGTGGAAGGAGAGAGCTGACTTCCACAAGTTGTCCTCTGACCTCCACATGTGTACTTTTGCATATGTACACTCATACACACACACACACACACACACACAAACACACACACATAAATGTCACTAAAAAGCCTGATTTTCAGACACTCGTTGCATATGTATTGGCATTTTCTTATGGCGTTGCTGGAGTCTGACTGTGGTCTGTTCCATAGGCCAGTTCAATCTTTGTCACCAAACTGTGGTAAATGTTCTCATTACAGATGTGTTGAGCATCTAAAATTATATTTCATGTAAGTCTATGACACTAGAGGAATGGATGGATGGTCATACTGAGGTTGGGCAGTAAGCATAGGCTTTCTTTTTATTGCCTAACTATAGTTCGATCCAGATGTAGATAAATAAAAAGCAGTTCTTCATCTGAGGAACAGTCTAATCCTTGGTGTGATTATTATGAGTTGTTAAGGGGGAGTGAACCCAGAATGCTCAAAACTCCAGAAGCTGTTAAACAGGCCAAGATCTTGCTGCTATACATTTCCCCTGGCCACCGTGGCTGCAGTATGAAGCAGTCTTTGCTGTAACCAGATTTTTCCAGTTCTCTATTGGACTGCCACGGTGTGCATATGACACATTTGTTTAAACGGTGGGGAGAGATGGATTTGTTAAGATGTGTGCTCTTTTTATAAACGATACTTCTTTCTGTTTATAAAGTGATTCTGTCTGCTAACCATCATTCAATGGTGAAAACTCAAATGGAATCCAAGAATTTCACGTAAGGAATACACAGGGAACATGAACAGGGCATCTGGGCTGTTCTTAAAGGCACTTACAGGCTCGACAGAGGGATCTCTTGTGGTTTTTTTTTTTTCTGTTCTGCTGGTGTGAATCCGTACCCACTTCTGGGAGGAAGGAATGTTGGATTGCTGGAGTGTCTCATTAAGGCTTGGCACTTTTTTGGAAAGACTTGCAAGAAGCATGAGAAAGAATTACATTTGACCTGTTCTTTAGGCAGCCTACTCTCCCCTGCCATCCTCCCCCAAAACTATTATTTGCACCTCATGTTTGGAGATGTGTTTATAGCTTCGCTGGTATAAAATGAAAATGCTTTTATCGAACTGCGATTTGTCATGTGGACAAGGCTCATTCTGTATGTGCAGATAAGAAAGAGTCAGGAATATCATTACATATCACAGAAGAGAAGGGTCAAGCTCTTGAAGGTTTTAAGCTGTAAAGACCTGTCACACGAACATGGTTATAAAAATGCTCTTGGGGCAGGGGAGGTGGCTCAGTGGTAAAGTGTGCAAGATGAGGACCTAAGTCTCCAGAATACACATAAAAGCCAGCCTGGTGACAGGCACCTGTAACCTCAGATCCTACAGCGAGCTGGGAGGCCGAGACGGACAATCCCCAGAAGCTCGTGGGCCAGCTAGCCTGGCATACATCCACAGCAGTGAATGACAAAGAGGGAACCCTCCCTCAAACAAGGTGAAAGGTGAGGGCTGACACCTGAGCTGGCCTTTGACCACCACATGTGCTCATGCATACACTGGAGCACGTGTGCGCACACACACACACACACACACACACACACACACGCACACGCACACGCACACGTACACGCACATGCACCACATTCTTACATAGCTTAGTTTCTCTTCCCATTTCTCAGGTATGTCTTTCCTCAGAGCTATTCGCATATATGTGTGTTGGAAAATAATTGGATGGTGCCTGGAGAATCCATAGTTTTCTCTATTGCCTTTAAATGCAAAGTCAAGACTTAATAATGCTCAAGCCCAGTCTTTTTTATAACAATAGTCCAAAAATATCATGAAAGTCTCAAGAAAAGCATGTAAGGAAGTCTTTGAAAAGTTTGTGTTAATGTCTATCAAGTGTGCCTGGTGACACAGAGGAAAATATATATATCTGCTTAACTGACTTTCCTTAGGAGCTGTTATACACGCTAAATCAAGAAAATTATGATTCAAGGTGATGTTTTTAAGAGGTAAATGATTAAAGACTGTTCTCAGATAAATTAGCTTTTTAAAAGCACATTGTTGGAAGATCCTTGATAATCCAAGATGTCTATAGAGAGAGCCAAGAAGCTAGGCATTTAATGAATGGGCTAGCTTGACAAAGGGCCTTTTATTCCATTACAGGAAAGAATTGGGTGGAAATATAATTTATTGTCAAGCTAGGCTATTTTGAGAAAGAGAAGGACACTGACCATATTGTACAGAAAGCCAGCCATGTAAACGGGGACAGTCCTGAACTAGCAGTGAGCCTAGAGATGATGGATGTCCCCCAAGCCTGCCCACCTCAACTTATCCACATTAACAATTACAAGATTAAATTTATTAGCACAAAGAAGTGGCCTCAGTCAGCTCCATAAACAAATAAGAAAAATTAACATACTCCTCAACCTACAGGAAAAGCTAAGAAATTAATTGGAGCCTAAAACAATGTCACTACTGAAAAGTGATCCAATGAACTCTGAGTTTAATGCCTCCTGGAAAGTAGAGGACTCTGAAGCCGCGCGGTGGTGATGCACGCCTTTAATCCCAGCATTCGCGAGGCAGAGCCAGGTGGATCTCTATGAGTTTGAGGTCAGCCTGGTCTACAGAGCGAGAGCCAGGAGAGGCACCAAAACTACACAGAGAAACCCTGTCTCAGAAAAAAAAAAAGAAAGAAAGAAAGTAGAGGACTCTGAACCCTCATCAACTGATGAGTTACACATAGCTTTGAGGTCCTATGCCATCTGCTACTTCCTATTCAGTTAACCTGGTGACCATAAGAAAGAGCAGTGTGGAGTTCACATGTTTCCTCTGCATTCTCAAATAGGCAAGTAATCGGGCTTCCTCAAAACCCTCATAAGCAAATGTAACCCAATTCAGGACTTCAGTGTCCCCTAAAGTTCAGCTGAGTGTCATGCACTCTTGAAGGTTTAAACAAAACTGAATATACAGACAGATCAGAGCTTGTTAGTTCTGGTTCCACCTCTTGTCAGATTACTAATTGGACTTTGTTTCTCTATGGATCCTGCTAATCAAACAGAAAGTATGGCCCAAAGTGAAGCAATTATGAAAACCTGTGCCTCATTTTACCTTTTAAACCTCTCTCGTTATAACGCACAATGTTTTCCAAGTGTGTTACATGGGCAATTAATAAGGATCTGTTAAAATCTATGAGAGGCTTTACATTAGGCTCTGTGTGGTCATTCATGATCAGCAAGATGGCACCCGTCAGGAAGGGTGTAGGCGGGAGGGTGCTTAGATACACAGCCCCTTGAAATGTCACCATTGCTCACTGTAGGAAGTGGTGAAGAGCCTCACCTAGGGTGCGTTGGTGGGTAGAGAACACTGCCACACAGGGACCTGGGAACTGCAGGCCTTGGGGGTGTCACGCTGGCTTGGAGGTGTCGTGCTGGCCTGGGGCTGTCATACTGGCTTGTGTGTGTCCTGCTGGTTTGGGGGTGTTGTGCTGGCTTGGAAATAGTGAGACAGGTTATTGTGTTGCTGGGAAATTGTTCCAGTAGCTAACAAAGATTTAACAACTTGGAGGGTGAGGGGGACAAAGCCAGAGAGGAGCTTTGATGAGGACAATACAGTAGGAGCTTTGATAGGAACAATACAGTGGGAGTCAGCGTCCAGTGTTGCTCCTTGAAGTTTTTCCATTTGATTGATCTTGCTGCTGTTACACAGAGGGTGTCAGCAGGTGACAGAGAGAGCGAGCTGCAAGCCAATAAAGAGGATGCTGTCTTGAAGGTCTAGACTCAAATGTGACATCTAAGGAGACAGAGTGCTCCAACACTGGCTTGGGGAGAGGACCGAGTCAGTAAAGTCGTTTTGCCATGCGAACATAAGGATCTCGGTTTGGATCCCCAGTACCTATTTTAAAAGCTGACATGGCTGCAGATGTCTATAACCCCAGAATGGCGGAGAGAGTCCCAGGGCTCACTGGACAGCCAGTCTAGCTGAACCAGGAAGCTCCAGTAAAAAATATGTCAATGCCCAGAACTTCAACTGTGGGGAGCAACCCGTCCCAGAGGTCTTTGGCCTATGTTTCTTCAGGTGATGGGAAGCTTCAGTGATGGTGCATTACAAGGCTCAGTGCATATGTTTTTACTTTTAGTGGGAAAACCACAACGAAAAGGCACAGGACTTTCCTGAAACCCTTAACCTTTGCTCTCTGCAATAACTTGGTATTTCCTTATTCCTTTTGTCAAAATATCTGTTGTGATTTACCTACTAAAATGAATTCCCTATCCACTAACGGAAGGTGTTAGGAAAAAATTAAAATAAAAAGTTGTTTGTTAAGAATCAATATATTCATATTTCATGTCCACAGCAAGTGGTATGACTGGAATAGAGGTATAATTATATATATGTGTGTGTGTGTGTGTGTGTGTGTGTGTGTATGTATATACAAATATACATATATAGATAGATAGTTCAAATTCCTTTGTTTTACTGTTTTAAAATTTTATTCTTAAATTGTTAGTGTTGTCTGGTGAAATGGCTTCCTGAGTAAAAGCACCTGCTGCCAAGCCTGACGACCCGAGTTTGATCCCCAGGAACCACCTAGTGGAGGATCAAAGTCTGACTCTCACGTTCAAATCAACTCCCGCAAGTTGGGCTGTAGCTACTAATGTATGCCTTTATCTGAATGGTAAAGTTATTTCAATATTAATTTAGTAATCCTTTAAATATAACAATGGACTTATATTAAACAATACTTTTATTTATAGTCAATAAAAGTCTTAGGGGGAAGAGGAGCACATGTTTAAAAATAGCTACACCACCATGCTTCCTTGGAGACGCTGGCCTCAGATCTGGCTCTGTTTCATCTGGTCATTTGTCACTTGGGGTGACACACTTTGAGAAAGGTACTCTCACTACTTTCTCTCCCATAAAGAAGTCTATCTTCACACTGTACTTAACTATCTTCAGGCACAAGATGTTAAAGTCATCCCAGTTTGCAACAATCCTCACATTATAAATGCCCCCCTTACTTCAGAAATCACATGGCTGAATTTAGATGAACAGAGACGCAAAGCAACAATGTACCCACCCAGTGATGTTTCTGGTTGCAAGTGAAGTTCCTGAAAGGGAGGAAATACTTGTGCCCTTTGATGCTTCCCTCTGATTATATCCCTAAAAGGGATAACCACTCCTTTGTCATTTCATTTCAGCTTTTATTCTTACTAGAAAAAAAATCATTTATCAAAACAGTAATTACTCGCCATCCTCACAGCAGGAAATTGCAGCAAGATCTCTTTAAAATACTCACTCGGGGAATGACTTAGGCGCCCTTAAATGCCTGTGGCCGTAAAGCTTTGTGTGGAATAATGAAGAGTCCAAGATGAAGGGGTTAGGCGGAGGCGGAGCAGATCTGAGGGAGGCCCTGAGAGAACTGATGAGGCTCTGTTACCTGACGGCTGCTCCTGATGGGTAAGCCTGAGAGGGGCATTGAGCACCCCACCTCCTCTCTGGGAATCCACCTGCACCCATGGCTCCAAGAGTAGAGACGGAGTGGCAGTCAGTCCACCTGGCTTCTTAGAGCCGGAGAGGAACTGTCGTGTGAAAGCCATTCCCCATGGTTCCGGGACCAGACAGCGGCAGTCAGTAGTGGGATGACTGTGAAGGATTCCAGATGAGGTGCCTGTGAATGTCACAGCACGCAGCATCCTGTCCTGACCACCCCCAGCCACCTCTCCACACCAGTCCTGATTGCACTGTTTACTCACTCAAGCTTGTCTCTGCCATAGATGTCCGCTTACTGATAGAAGCTGCCTCAAACCTTGAAAGATAATTTTTAACTATAAAGTAACCTATTTAGTAACCACTTGTTTTCAGCAAGTGGTTCTAACTAGCACATTTTCTGCCCCTGGGAAGCTACAGAATTGTTACAGAAGAAAAGTAAATAACTTAAAAATTGGATGCCTGAAAATTGGAGAACAGAGACTGATCTGTGTAGAGAACTAATTTAGAAAGAAAATGATTTTTTTTCCCCCAGAGCTGAGGATCGAACCCAGGGCCTTGCGCTTGCTAGGCAAGCACTCTACCACTGAGCTAAATCCCCAACCCCAGAAAATGATTTTATTAACTGGTCTTTCTTCAGGACTTCTCTGAAACCAGGCAGTGCTTTTGTTTTTGTTTTTTTGTTTTGTTTTGTTTTTTGAAAAGCTAGAGATAGTAACTATATTTTATTATAGGATTTTATGTTGTTTCAGCATGTGGAATGTTTTTGAAGGTTTTCCACCAGCATTTCCAGTACTTGTGTGCATATTCTCACACACACATGCACACAGCTGGAGGCTGGGAAGCCAGGAAAAGAGAGAGAGGGAGACAGAGCAGGGGATATAGAGAGAGAGGAAGGAGAGAGGCTTCTGGGCCCAGGTGTTTATTTAAGACATGGTTCTGTCTCTCCATTGTTGGATGTGCTACCGAGTATTATATGGCAAGGCTAGTTTTGAGCATGAGGCTTATGGAAGAAGACAAACCACAGGTTTGTGGTTAAGTCTCCCCTGTTAGAAAGATAAAACAAGAATCGTTGACTAATCCTAGTTAAAATAAATCAGGTAAATCATCAGGGAAACATCCATATGGATGACAACAAATACTCACTTACTTTAGGAAAAACTCCGCTTACAGTAAGGACCGTAGGGTTGCGCGTCCGTCCCGTAGCTCACTGACAAGCTGTCTGTTCTCAGTTTTGCTTGTCAGTTCTCTTTTTACTTCTGTTTTCTCCCTCCCCACTTATTTTAGTGGTGTCTGCACGTCATCTCCCTGGCTCGAGTGCCTTTCCTGCTTTCTCTCCCTAGACTTCATTTGCTTTGCTTTAAAGACTCAACTTCAACACGTTTTCCTTCAGGAGTCTTTGCCGACTGCCACGGAGGCCTCCGTGTGCGCTCTCCTCCTGCCGGAGGGAGTTCTGAGTGAGCTACACAGGTCTGGGTCCATCAGTCTCTTCATTCTTATTTCTTCCATCCCAACACAGCTCCTTGAGCATTGCATATGTTCAGGTGGCAGTATAAAGAATAAAACAATTAATGAACTTCACTTTTGAACAATCAGGGACTCAAGAAACTCTCCAAATGTTTGAAAGCTGGAAGTGTAGAATACATGTGAGTATGTGTTCAATATTTTAATCCATGTGATTCAAACCCTTCACCAAAGACATGTAAAAGAGAGTGTGGAACCGTATTTTAGAATATTTCTATCCAACATCTAGGGCAAAGTACAGGTTGCTGGAAACGATCTGGTTTGTAATCTTTGTTTGGATGTGTGGTATGGAATCTGGTTCTGGACTCTTAATTTGAAAGTTGGAACCAATAGTAAATTTAAAGTAAATGACTCAAGAATTTTCTAGAAAACAGGACAGAGAAATGAAGGACACAATTCAATCAGTGTTTGGTGAGCACTAGACATTTGCTAAATATTGATTCCTGTTGAAAGGATGTGGAGAGGCCTCATCATGTTGCTAGAGTAGGATATTTGGTGTGGTTTTCATGGAGGTTATCTGAGAAGCAAGAGTGGGAAGGCTAGGGGAGGTTTGTGCATCTTCTGAGGTTTTAAACATTCTTCTGACAGCAGTGGGGAGTTGGGAAAGGGGCTGCAAACAAGTCATGTGGTTAGCTGGCATGTGGGGAAACGTAGTCAGGGCACGTGGAAGATGGACAAGGGAGAAGAATGAAGTAGGAGGCAGGCAAACCAGGTAGAGAGGTCACACGGCAGAAAGAACAAGTTGCTATGGCAAAAGAAAAAAGGAGAAGGAATTCCAGAGATGTTTAGGACTCAATAGCTGATTAGATAATAGGGCGGAGTGGATTTGGGAGAAGCCAGCATAAGGCCCAGTAGCTAAAGAGAAAAGCAGTACTGTTGGTATTCTCTATCATAGGAAACACAGAGGGGGTAGCTACGCAAAGAAATAGTGCAGGTCCAGCTTTGGGATGTGTGTGAGATCCAAGTACCCCGGAGACAGTGGGACCGACACGCTGGCCATGGGAATGGATGATCCAGCTCCAGCTGCGGCGGCGAAGATGAGTTGGCATGTTGCAGTCTCTGCGGAAAAGGGAGTCGGGACTGTGAGATGAGCTCGGTTTCAGATGGGTCGCAGAGTGTGAGACGAGCTGAGCACCAAGCTGCAGAGACTGGGAGGTAGTGTGTAGGAGAGTGCACACACAGGTGGAAACTGCAATGGGATTTCCAGGGAGTGCAGAAGAAATCCACAGGAGAAAAATGGCCTGCGTTATGACCTCAGGTTCTCGGACAAGGCAGTCTGCAGTCCCAAAATTAGCTGGCTGCACCACGCTAACTGGGTAGAGCCCAGTTTCCTGACTGGGAAACAGGCACAATGACTCGATCTACTTCAGTGTGTTCACATGCGAATCTGGGAGTGCTGCATGGCAACACTTGGCCATGTCTAGTCCACACTGAGCAGAGGAGAATTGCTCCTGCAGAGAAGTCTTGGTAGTGAGAGACTAGGTGGAATGTAGCGGCAATGATGAGGGTCATCGTTACTTTTATTATTATAAGAAGATTTCTAAAATATTTGAATATTGTGCTGGCTGGTTTTATGTCAACTGGACATGTATGTATTAAAGTCATTGGAGAGGAGGAAACTCAAATAAGAAAATGCCTCCATAAGATCTGGCTGTGGAGCATTTTCTTAATTAGTGATTGATGGGGAGGGCCCAGCTCATTGTGAGTGGTGCCATCCCTGGGCAGGTGGTCCTGGGTTCTATAAGAAAGCAGGCTGAACACCAGGCATGGTGATGCACACTTTTAATCCCAGCACTAGGGAGGCAGAGGCAGGCGGATCTCTGTGAGTTCCAGGCCAGCCTGGTCTACAAAGTGAGTCCCAGGACAGGCTCCAAAGCTACACAGAGAAACCCTCTCTCAAAAAACCATAAAAAAGAAAAAAAAAGAAAGAAAGAAAGAAATAAGGCTGAGCAAGCTATGAGAAGCAAGCCAGTATGTAGCACCAGCTCCTGCCTCCAGGTTCCTGCCCAGCTTGAGTTCCTGTCCTGACTTCCTTTGATGATGAACAGTGCTGTGGAAGCACTAACTGAATAAACCCTGCTCAAGTTTCTTTGGTCATGGTATTTCATCACAGCCATAGTAACCCTAACTAAGGCAGATAGTAAAAAATGAAAAATTTTCACCAGGTAGTGGTGGTGTACAACTTTAATCCCAGCACTCAGGAGGCAGAGGCAGGCGGATCTTTGAGTTAAAGGCCAGCCTGGTCTACAGAGAAAATTCCAGGACAGCCAGGACTATGCAGAGAAACCTTGTCTTGAAAAACAAAACAGAAAGAAAAGTTTTTTAATTATTTTTTAATTATATACAATTAAAAATACTTGTGTGTACGTGCATGTGGGTACAGGTGTTCACAGAGGCCAGAAGAGGGCACTGGATCCTTTGGTGTCGTTGATTCTCTTTGGACCACCAGCTCCCAAATAATGGCATGGAGACTTCTTATTAATTATGAAAGCTTGGCCTTAGCTTAGGCTTGTTCTCAACTAGCTCTTATAACTTAAGTTAACCCATTTGTATTATCTACATTCTGTCACATGGCTCCTTACCTCTCCTCAGTACCATGCGGCCCATTTTCTCTGTGTCTGGTTGGCAAATTCCACCTCTCTTCCTCCCACAGTTCTTATCTCTTCCTGGGAAGCCCTGCCTATCAGCTCTTTAGTAAACCAATCAGAAGGTGCCTTGGCAAAGACACATCTTCACAGTGTACAAAAAAATTTATCCCACAACACCTTGGAGCTAGAGTTATAGGCAGTTGTGAATTGTTCAACATGGATGATGGGAACCAAAGTTGGATCCTCTGCAAGAGCAGTAGATGCTCTTAACTGAGCCATCAGCCTCTGAATAAGACTTTTTTTTTTAATGGACAAATTCTGGATTAAGATAAAAGAATGATACAAACATTACCAAATGCCCAGTGGGTGTGACAACCTACGTTGGATAAACGCACTTTGGGGGTCAAGAAATCCTACTGCTCTGAGGATGAAGTTCACAGAAGGTGAAGAAGGGCCAGGGGTTGTGGATGTTGAGTTCTCTCTTGACTTGTATGGGAAGGAGAATTAGAGAACTCTGAGCTGTGGTGCTCCCAGATTGGTTTCCACGCTTGGATGAGCATGGCCTTTCCTCACATCGAATTCTCCCTGTCTGGTGGGTGTATGGGGTTTCCCTTCATAGGTAGTGGAAGCCAATGGTGCTCCCTTCCCAGCTTCTCCAGAAAACTCACCTCTGCTCCCCCGTTCACTGGCTCTTCTGTGTGACTCCCAGCACATAGTCCCTACACTAGCCTCACAGTCAAATGCTGCTCGTGTTTTACTGACAGATACTCTATGAGACTCTACATGTTGCCTCCAAGAGCAGAGACATCTTTTCTGGTCTTAGCTGATGTGCGATACATAACTGAACCTTGCTTATTGACGCTTATGAAGTGGTTGGAGTGCACTACAACATAAAGTTACTATTTGTGCTACTTCAGAAAAAAAAGAAGACTGATGTTGATGTCAGAATCTCAAGTTTATGTTCACAGTTAGGCCTGAGAGGGTTCAGAGAAGAAGAGCGGCAGGCAGTGAGAGCAGTGTTCTTCCCATTCAGATTTCTGTGAAGGTTTGACTCTAAAGGTCATGAATGGTGCTGGCAGGAGATGATGCTCCTCACAAGGTGGGGTATAGTTGGAAGACGTAGATTTATAAAGGTAGATGGGAAAGGCCCTTTCCTTTCTCTTTCTTTTTCTTCTGCTTCTTGACCGCTGAGAGCTAAGAAGCCTTGTTTCCCAGCATGCTCCCTGCCATGATGTTCACAAACTCAAAGCAGCAAGGGTGAGTGGCCATGGTCTGAACCCTTTAAAATCATGAGCCAAAATAAAATCCTCCCTCTTGTCAGCTGATTCACTATTTTCTGACAGCAACAGAAAATGAGCACAAAAGCTAGGGTTGAAGTTTAAAGCTGCACGTCCAACCCTCTTCCTTCTAGTAAATACGCAAGTCTGCTGGGTAGCCCCAGGCCAAAAGAGCCATAACCTTATCACAACAGAGTCGTATTATGTAAACACTAAGGGGGCTCTCAGTCTGAGCTGGAATCACCCATTCTAGCATCTTTGCCAATGCTTTTATATAAGCAAGTCCAGTTATAATGGTACGAATAAGTTTGCTCAAATATTTAATCTATAAAAAATATTTGAGAGGACATTTAATTATAGATCTAATTTTCCCAGTCTGGAGCTACATCACCTCATCTCATAAACATTAAAGATTTATGAGCGAAGGATAAAATGAGACGAGGGGATTTCAAGCATTTGTATTTCACAGTGGGGTTTTAACAGTGTGAGCATTCAGGAGCAGTGACTCCTGAGTAAACCTGAAGCTGAACTATTTATTGAGATAATTAACAGAAGCCAACAGACAATCCCCAACGACCATGCATTCTGTCCTACTCAAGAACAAAACAGACAGAGGCAATCGTCCCTTCCCCTTTCCAATCGCTCTTCCTCAAACAGAAACAAATGGATCATTCTGTATTCTGTTCATTTATGTCTCTGGCCTCATTGCAACACCCGCCCTGATGAAAGAATACAGTAGGCTGTTATTGACCCTCTGGGCACCAATAACTACTGCAGATAATTAAAATGTTAATTGCAAAGAACCACCATTGTATGCTATCACTTTTTAAAAATAATTGTACTCTTGTATACTGTGCCAAAGTTTTAGGAAAGTTTTGCTCCTAGCATCCGTTCAGAAGCTTGCCCCTTGACTGCTAGTTCCTCTTGGAGGAAGAGGAGGGGGAGAACGCTGGCGACAGCCATTAGTGAGGGGTGATGTTATAGACAGTGTCTCTGGTAAGGGACAAGTTTGAAGGCGGCGCTAAGCCCGTTTCTCACGGCCTGATCCCTCCACCTATTCCTTGGGAAATCTCTGTCTTCACCACAGGGCAGAAGTACTGGTTGAACTTGCAAGCATGAGTTTTTGTGGGTCTTTATGGTTATATTTACTCCTCCGTCCTGAATTAAACCTCTTATCTGAAGTAGGAACGCTAAACCCAGCCTCAGTAACTCTGATTCCTTTGTAACAGTGTCCCAGCTTTATTTAACTCTTTGGTAAGGCTGAGAGTTGCTTATTAAGTAGAGAGACCTGTACACAGCCAAGCTCCTGTGTGGCTTCAGTCTATTACCAGGGATAGTTTGGCAAAGCTGTCCGGGAATGTCCATCAGAAAGTATAATGAAGTTCTGATTAAGACTTTTTTTCTAATGTGTAAAAACCCCCACATTCCTTCTGCAGCATCCAGGTCGCTTTTCTAGGTGAACGTCTTCATCTAGCAGTGACATGGGTGAGGGATGGAGTGTTCAGGAGGTCAGAACTGGAAGATGAAGTCAACCAACCATGATTTCATGAACTAATATCTGGAAAATTAATGAAAAGCCATGGCATTGTACAGATGAAGATTATTTAAATACTCATGCTTATAAATTCCCCCTTCTATTAGACTATTTGATGTCGAGACTGGACAGGTGGCCCTGTGGTTAAGAGCACTGGCTGCTCTTCCGGAGGACCTGGGTTCAATTCCAGCACCTGCATGTTGGTTTGCAACCATCTATAACTTCAGTTCCAGGACCCAATGCCCTCTTGTGGACACTCTCTTCTGACCTCTGTGGGTATCAAGCGCACACGTGGTACGCAGACATGTACACATGCAAAACACCCATGTACGGAAAATAAAAACTGTAAAAATAAAATGAAACATTTGCTATTATAAAGTCCTCATTCCTAGGAAAACTTGAAAAGAAAACCCCTTGTGTAGTGTAGGCTGGATAATGAACTGGGCAGTTCTGTACCTGACAAACAGCACTGAGGTAAAGCATTTACAGCAGAAGGTAGAAAAAAGCTGAAATCGCTGAGGTGGATGGTTGGCATGAACGGAATGAAGCTTCTAAATACCTAAAGGGCTTTGAGTCCTAGAACAAATGAAACCCTGGGAAGGGGGAGAGTTTACATAGACAGCAGTGCACAGATGCCCTCCCTCCTGGCTGGAAGCATTTTCAAACACGGGCCCTGCAGCCTCTAGACCAGGCCAAGTATCTTAACTCAGCCCTTGTATGTGAGTGAGGTCAGCTCACCATAGCGTCCTCTGCCCAGATCTTCTCAGTCCACTAAAGCCCTGGGTCCCATCTGCCCCTCACCCTGTCCCCCATCCTGAGAAAAGGGATACAGGATTACAGCCATTCTCTTTGCCAGCAATAAGGTAGGAAAAATACCATGAAGATTTTCTGTGAATCTCGAAATTCCTAAAGCATAGTTTCTCTACTGTTCTTTTAAGGGTACTGATGACTTTCTGAGTGTCTGTTGTCTCAGATAATTATTAGTTTCAGTTTCTTGGGGGCACAAAGTTGGACATTATACATATGTGTATGTATACATATTATACTATATGTATGTATTATATATGTATCTATTGCCCTGTACATGTATTGTGTGTGTGTGTGTGTGTGTGTGTGTTGCCCTAAAGTTCCAGATACACATATACACACAGGTGTATATATACACACATGAATCTTTGTACACAGCTGCCATACAAGAGTGGGACTAATTCATGATTTTAATTTGAAACGTATTTGATTCTTCTGAAACCACAGACATTTCCCAGAAGAATGTGTCAATGTCATTGCAAAATCCAATTGAGATGTGAACCAAAAATCTCATTTCTATTTCCTCTAAAATTGATGGGTACCTGGGGCTGGAGAGATGGCTCAGTAGTTAGAGCACTGGTGCTCCTGCAGAGGACCTGGCTTCAGTTCCCAGCACCTACAGGTGGCTCACTGCCATATAACTCCAGCCCCAGGGGATCTGACGTCCTCTCGTGGCCTCTGTGGGAATCACATGCGTGTGGCACACATCAGCACGCAGGCACTCTCTCTCACACACATATAAAATAGAAATAAATAAATCTCTCCGAAAAGATGCTAGGCACAGAGCCGTTTGCTGCAGTTCCTACGAGGTGGTGGCTGATCAGTGAGAAGTAAGTACAGACTTGTGGACAGTGAGCTTTCAGAGTCCATGTCTGCTAATCAGCGTTTTAACCTTCCACAGCCCAGCTTAGCCCATGCTCTCCGAGCTGGAGGTCTCCTTGCTGCAGAAGCATTCTTCTCAGTAAGCCTGAAAATCCTTTATCTGAGTTGGACAAGCGTAGGGCTCAAATGTCCACAGGGAGTAAGTTTAAGCCCCAGCTGAAAGCCAGGTGCTGACGTCGTCGCTCTGCATTGTTCCCAGCTTTGGCTGGATTTTTGTTTTATTTTGTTTTTAAGCTGAATGGAGAAAATCCTGATCTTTGTCTCCATTGGGATCTGATCCCGCATTTGATTAATTAAAAAAAAAGGGAGCACTGTATTGTTAATTCACAGAAATCAGAGTATATAAGTATATGTTTCTAAAGCTCAATGTGGCCTTTATGGGACAAGTACAGCAGGAGCAGCTGTATTGATCGGAACTCACTTTTCTTGGCATCCTCCAGATGATTCTGTTTGCTCTGCCATCTGGATTGGAAGTTCAAAGCACCCAGCTTTAGCTGCTTTTCCCACTGCTGTGTTGAAATACCCAATGGGAAACAACTTACAGAGGAGGGGTCCATGACATCCACAGTCAGGAAGCGCTAGGAGATGGATGCTGGTGCTCAGCTCCCTTTTGCCTTCTCATTCAGTGCAGGACCTCACCCCATGGAATGGTTCCCTCAGTTAAGGTGGCTCTTCCCACCCCATGGAATGGTGCCTCGCACAGTTAAAGTGGCTCTTCCCACCCCATGGAATGGTGCCTCCCACAGTTAAAGTGGCTCTTCCCACCCCATGGAATGGTGCCTCCCACAGTTAAAAGTGGCTCTTCCCACCCCATGGAATGGTCCTGCCCACAGTTAAAGTGGCTCTTCCCACCCCAGTTATCCTAATCTAGATAATCCCTCATAGATGTGCAAAGAAGACTGCCTCCTGCATAATTCTAAATCCTATCAAGTTGACAGATTAGCTATCACACAACTGGAACAAGAATTTGTATCTCTGATAGGAAAAAAAAATTGCGGGCGGTGGTGGCGCACGCCTTTTTTTATTAATTTATTTTATTTTATTTTACAATATAATTCAACTTTACATATCAGCCCTAGATTCCCCCGTTCTCCCTCCTCCCGCCCCGCCCCCCTCCCCCCCTCCC
>CABHPQ010000910.1:13345-28735 GCA_902168405.1 Peromyscus aztecus | reverse complement strand
TGGATACATGCAGAAGAGCTTTGGATTGAGAACCACACATTTCATAGAATGGCTACATGCAGAAGAGCTTTGGATTGAGAACCACACATTTCATAGACTGGATACATGGAGAGGAGCTTTGGAGAGGGAAGTTATTAATCACGATAGGAAACTTGGAAAGGATTGGCAAAAATAAAAGGGTTGTCTCTGAAATTATTACTCTGAAATTGCACTGGCCTGTCACCCCTTGAACGTTAGATCCCTATCAACAGAGACGTCCCTCCACTAAACAGTGTTCCCACCTGCCACGTTTGGACTCTGAATATTAATTATTCTTTACTTTAAAAACAGGGTTTTTATTTGTATTATTTTTTAACTTTTGAGAAGAGGCCTGTCCACCATCAGCCGGGGCCGCACCTCCTAGCCCTTTATTTGCTGCGCGTCCACAAGACCACTCTTCCCAGTCTGTTTGACTTTCTGGAGCGCAGCAGGTGTTCATACTGCTCTCCTTTCTGCAAGCGTCCCCTCTCTGCACATCCCCATGTTTACTGTCAGCGAGAGGTCAGCTTCAACCGTGCTTTGTGCCTGAAACCACCGGGAATAAATTGCGCTGAAAACGGGGGAGAGCAGAGCACCTCGGCACTGATCAGTGATGCTTCTATTTGCATCCCGTCCCTGCTCTTGGCAAGTTTATGTGACTCGAGTTCACAATTTTCCCACGGATAACACTGAGAAAGTTAACCATGGAAAAGTGTTTGAAAGACTTTCAAGTCTGAAATTTTTTCTCTCCTTTTTTTTTTTTTTTAATTATTCTTTTTCAGTGGAATGCTAATGTATTTCCCTAAGTTCTTTAGCCCAACTCTGGTTTCCTGTGACTGTGACTACCAGCAATTCTACAAAAGCTCCATAGCTCTCCTGGGTTCACCTCACACAGCTACTTCGTAAACTGGGGTGGAAGAATATTAGAAAGACCCTGTGTGTCCACATCTCTCTGTATGTCCATGTCTGCCATCATTGAAGTTGGCCCTGAAATTATGCCAAGACCTGGATTAGAGGTCCAGTGAAATGCAAAGCAGACTTATAGAAGTCTACAATGAAGATGCTGGTCCCATAAAATTTCCACTTCCACTTATAGACTTAAGATTGCACTGTAGCTGCAGCTAGACTACCACTGGAGTACAATTAGCAAATCAAAAATGATGTAAGACTTGGAAATACATGTTCCTGGAGCTGACTCTTCATCGTGTAACCCTGTGTTAAATCCTGTTTGCATTGCTGCGACAGAACCCGCCCCCCACTAAAGCAACTTGAGGGAAGGGAGAACCACCCACCAGTGGCAGTGAGTGCAGGGGGCGGAAGTGGCTCCAGCTGTGTCGGCAGGAGCAGGAGAGGGCACTGTTCACATCTCGGTTGACCAGAACACAGAAAGTGCTAGCCCAGCCCCAGGGGCAGATGTAAGGCCTGACCCTAGTGACCTGCTGCAGCTACCTAGGCCATACAACCTTTAAAATAAAGCCAGCAGATGTGGCCCTCACATACAAAGCATTAGCTGAGGAGGACACTTCATGTTTAAACCATAACAAGCTTCTTATAATTAATTCTTAAGGTTGACGTGTAAAGTAATGGGTTTTACTATGGCATCTTCATATATTCATATCATGCTTTGTTCTTGCTCATCTTCTTCGGCTACTGCCCTCTTCCGACCCTCCTTTCTGCTCTTTCTGCTTTCATGTGGCGTGAATTCTGTTCACCCTCACTTCCTCTACTCTTTCCTCCTCTCCTCCTCTCCTTTGTACTTTCACAGCTTACACACACACACACACACACACACACACACACACACACACACACACACCCCTAGATTTCACATTAAAGAAAACCCGTGTGCTTGCCTGTCTGCTTCTTGTGTATTTCACTTGCCATAATGATTTTCAGTTGTGTCTGTTACATTACCCTGGAACTGTCATGATTTCTTTTTCCTGTGTGGCCGACTGAAATTCCATTGTGTCTGTGAACCACGGTTTCTTTATATGCCATCCTCCTCATGATCAGCTCAGCTGCCTCCATTTCTTAGCAGTAATTGGACATGCTGATATCTCTGTGGTATCTAACAAATTCTGACAATCCACTAATGAACTAAACGTGCCTTTGTATTTGATGATAGTCTTTGCCTCTCAAGGCTCTCACTGCCACTAGTTATTAAACCTCTGTTAATGGCAAGAGGCATCCTTAAGCCTACCGAGTGCGTTATCAATCTCTGTTTCGCCTCATGACCCTTCATTCACTAGCTCCCCCAAGACCTTGAGTCCTGACTGTGGTGCTGCATTAGTCAATGGGCCTACAAAATGAAAATAGTTGTTAATGTATGCTGAGTCTTTCTCTGTACATGTCAGGACTAGTCCCCAGTACCCTACAGATCTTAACCCCACAAGAAAAATACTTTATATTGTCCACTTCACAGGTGAGCAAAGAGAGAAAACGTGATAGTCCCAACTATTCCAAGTCCCCAGGCCCACACTGATAACCACTTCACCAGAGTGCCTCATAAACTGAGAGTGGTTTGCATAATAATTGGTTTGCAGGCTATTGCTGTGTGGCTGAGAGGGGTGAAGGTCCATTTTCTGAGCCCAAGAGCACGTTGGTTCAGCCCCACACTATCAAGAGCACCTTGCTTTAGCCGTGCACTATTTTTCCATGTGAGGGAAGACACAAAAGGAGCTTCATTTGCTAACTGAAGTGAACCGTTGTGGGTGTTTTCAGCAGCAGCAACAGGGATTTGGTATTGCACCCCGTGTTTCATCAAGTGAATGACTTTGCTGTCCTCTGATAAATGTACCTGAAACTGGAGGCTGTGCCTTGTATTGGATGAATTCCTTCTTAGCTTTAACTCTTCTGGGAAGAGTCCATTGCTAAGGAAAGGAAATCTAGCCAGGCAGGCAGCAGCTGCCAGAGGCCACCTACAGGGATCTGCTGGTCCTGCTGTGGTGATCCTGGTGGGTCCAAGGGGCGCTGCCTGCCCCGCTGTGTGCACTGGGAACAGGGCACCAATGGGAGATCTGCAGAACTTAACCCGACACAGAGCTTTGCTCCTGTTTGGGGCCCTTTATCCTTTGACATCAAAGAAGCCATGCTGTATCCGCTATTGCGTATGTGAGATACTTAGCTGTCTGGTGTTTTTCTGAGGAATACAAGACAAATGCTTTTCACAAAACTTTTATTTCCATCTTCATTTTAAGATTAACAGCCTGTAGTGTATTCAGATATATTCAAAGTAATCTTTCTTTTCTTTTCTTTTTCTTTTCTTTCTTTCTTTTTTCTTTCTTTTTTTTTTTGGTTTTGGTTTTTGGTTTTTGGTTTTTCGAGACAGCGTTTTTCTGTGTACCCTGAAACTAGCTCTGTAGACCAAGCTGGCCTCAAACTCACAGAGATCCCCCTGCCTCTGCCTCTGCCTCCCTAGTGCTGGAATTAAAGGCGTGCGCCACCACCATGGGGACAAAGTAATCTTATGTAAGCACACTAAGGCAATTTTGTTTTATTTTAGTCTCTGATAGAGATTGAGCAATGAAGGCAGAGCCCAGCAATGTAACGAAGAAAGAGGGGATGGTCCCATGTATTCTGAAAGGAATGAATCCCATTGTCTCTGCAGGCATCACCACGAGGGACGGCACTGCGGAAAGAGACAGGGACTTCAAGGGCAAGGCCCAGAAACAAGTGCAGTTCAACCCGGGCCAGACCAGGGCCTCGTGGAGAGTGCGGATCTTGAGCGATGGAGAACATGAGCACTCGGAGACCTTCCAGGTGGTTCTCTCTGAGCCTGTGCTGGCGGTCCTGGAGTTCCCCACAGTGACGACTGTGGAGATAATCGACCCAGGCGACGGTGAGCGTGATCAGCATTTCCCTTATGTCTTTGTTGTTGTTGGGCTTTTCGGACAAAGTGCCTTCCTTATAGAGGAGTTTAAAGTCACTATTTGGACCTTCTATACAGAGAGTTTTCTAGATTCTTTAGAATTCTCGGGTATATTGATGGAAAGAGGGAAATGTAACAGTAGTGAAGGGATTCTTTATCTCAGGTAAATTAACTGCAGTAGCATTAATCCTTTCCGTGAGTATCCTCTAGTCTTAGAACCAGCGTGGTTGGTTCCTCCCGTTTTTGTGGCATCGACTCATTAGCTTTGAAGTCTTTCAGGTGTCTTAGAATACCTTTAAAGCAAATAGTTTGAGAGTCAGACCACTCTGGGCTTAATTTGTCCCTGTGTTACATTTTACTCTTTCCACCTGTGAGGTATAGTACTCACCCCGATGTTACGGACCTCCCTCCTTTCTGTGGGGAGCTGTCCTGAGTCACTGCTCTGAATTTCTCTTCGGTGGCTTTCCTTGTCAATGTGTGCACTTGGCTGATGTCATGAAAATGAACATCAGTGTTCTTGTAAGTTGACCTTTTCCTGCCCCTTGCATACAATCCTGGTTTGTCTTGATGTGTATTTGAGTTGGGGGAATGTGGGGGTGCAGGGGTGCGGGGTGTGTATGAATGGCTTTTTTGAGGCCTGGCATTTACACAAACCTCATCGAGACTTCTAAAGTTGAAGGGCTGTCAGAAGCCAGACATGACTTTCTTTCCTTTAAACTGCCAGCCTGCTTTACTTTGTCAGTCAGGACATTCTTAAATGCTCTACAAAGATGCAATCTGCTGAGTTCATAAAATGGAGACTCACAAGCAAATCCCTGTGTTAAAAGACTCTGCATAATTAAAGAGGCCGGACCAGAACCAGGGGCTTCTGGCATCCTGAGCCAAACACAAAGTTCCCTTACGTTTATAATTTTCATTAAAGAATATTTACCATTAATTGCATCTGCTTTATCTGTGAATAAATAATTAATTTTTCTTCTAGTCTGCAGCTTTGGGGAAATACTTCGATAATAATGCATTTCTCTTCTAAACAATCCCATGACAAGTTTAATACATTTGAGCTGCTCCATTAGCTTAAGCTGGAAGCTAGCTTTTGAGATTTTATTTGCCATTTAATAAAATTGCTATCATTTACCCTAAGGGATAAAACTTAAACTGATTTCTGCAATCCTAAACATAAGGTAAGTTATTTCTCTCTACCAGTGACATGTCTGAGCAATGGTATTTTAAAACAAAGGAAACACACCACTTAGAAACATATACACATACATATACCCTAGACCTCACATATTCATAATTATGCTATTATATTCTCTATATTCATTTATAGCTTTTAATAGTTGTGATTTAAGGAAGGATTTAAACGATTGTGTGCTGTGCTCCATACATTAGCGTCTATATTCACTTGTAAACACACACCCTTTATTGCTTGTTTATTTAATGTGAAGCCATACTCAGTGTAGCATGGATAATCTCTAATTCCTCCCCTGCCTGCCCGTATCTGCGGCCCGCTGCAGCACTGTCACCAGTACTGACCCTCCACCTCAAGACTAGGTCCAGTCCTCATGTGCCTGTGGCATCCATGCTGTAGCAGCCTCGAGTGGCAGGTACCAGTGAAGGTGCTCCAGGACTCCCCTGAGAATTTGGCAATGGCCGTGAACACAGTAAGAATACATCTCCAAGCTGTACTGACAGCTGGCTCCTGCCCTGTCTCTTGGGATCAGACTATCCAGAGGCAGTTTAACCATCCGAAGGACCTTTTGGTCTAGAGTAGACATATTTTGTTGCATGGAAATGTAGGATAGAACGGGAACTTTAGTGTTACCCAGTAAGCTGCGGGGGAGGGTGGAAAAGGACTGGAACATTCTGCTGTGTGTGGAGAGCGGCAACCCCCTAGACTAGTAGATGCCCATGCTTATTGAACATATCAATAAATCCAGTTTCCCTGTAACTTGAAGCCTGTAATTCGAAGAGGAAAACTGGAATAAATAAGGGTAGACTCCTCAACAGCTACAGTAATGTCTCGGTCAAATTCACCATGTTGCCAGATGTTCATGGTCCATGGGGTGCCACACATGAGAAGGCAGCCACCTGGGCACATGACTTCAGTCTCATTCATTATCTCTACTCTTCTGCTGAACTTTTCTGTCTGAGTTTATTCCACAGCATTATTCTGTTTTACATGGAAAGTTTTAGCAGGGAGGGGATTTAACACACTGAACTTCTTTTCTGGATGAGAAGATTGAGAAAAAGTCATCCCTCAGACTCCTCAGAAGCTAGCCATGTGGGGCTCTTTTGGTTTTTTTTTTTTTTTCCCTCTGCCATCGACAGAGATGGTGGGATGCTCTTTGGATGAAGGAGAGGCCTCTAATGAAATTATGTCCAGTGTGAGCAACTGTCTTCTATTGAGAGAACCATCATCTCTGGGCTGGACTGTGAGCACAAATCATCCCTGTCAATTTCCAGGAGTCAGGGGAACCTGAAGGGGGAATTTGAAGTCACTGCTGTTCTCCTTCATCTCATCACCATCCCCACCCCACAGGAGTCCAAATGAAGTATTCTACAGCAGGGCAAAATGACAGCCACACCACCAACCTGCCCTTCTGTTGGGTGCCTTCTCTGAGGCCTGCAAGGCATCAAGAGCTTGGCAACTTTATCTCGTTCCAAAACTAAGATTCTAATTCTGTGGTTTTTGTAGCAGTTTGTCAGTGAGCTCTCTGGGGCTCAAGGAATTTACTTCCACACAGTCTCTGAGCCAATGCGTATTCGAGACAATGTTTAAAAAGGAAAAGTATTAAAACGGATGTGTGGATGTGTTTCATGTGTTTTCTCCTTCTTAACTCCCTTTTTCTCCCTCCCTTGAGCTATCAGCTTTCATCATTTCACACCACCAGAAATGAAGTGACATTTCCAATGGCAGTCAGTGTGCTTTGCAAATGCAGCAGTGGTACAGTTGTCCATGTAGGTCACGTTCCACAGTAATTCCTGGCTGCTTACTGTTTCCACTTTCTGGATAAAACCTGGGATGGATTAGCAACCGAGAATAAACCCAAATGTTCTAAAAAACAAAACCAAACAAGAAAACAAGAGCACTTTAGTCCTTGTATTCCACGCCTGTGTAGTCAAAGGTTTACTGAGCAGCGGCCGCTGCAGATGCCGGGAATTCTGCTAGATGCAGGTGAGACAGTGTGGGTGCCCAGGGAGTGCTGGGATCGATCTTGTGACCACATTCCGTCAGCGAATAGTGTAGAGAGCTGTGTGCTCTGACAAATAACATGAGCCGTAGAAGGAATAGCTAGCCCATTTTAATTTTTTTTGGAGGTTTATTTACGTATTTTATATGTATGCTTGGCCTGCATGCGTGTATGTGCATCACACCCACGAAGTGCCCACGGAAGCCAGAAAGAGGGCATCAGATGCCCTGGAACTGGGGTTACAGATGGTTGTGAGTCACCACGTGGATGCTGGGGACTGAACCCAGGTTCTCTGGAAGAGCAGCCAGTGCTCTTAACAACATTGAGCCCTTGCTCCAGCCTTCACCCAGTTTTGAGAGGTTTTCAGAATAATAATTCTTAGGGTTCTGTCTATTAAATTCTGTATCTCAAATAATACCACTGTTTCTTAATCTTAGCACGGTACAGACATTGACTGGTAGTAAACCCTTTGTTTCTGTTAAAGGAAAATACATAAGAGCTAAACTTCAAAAAAAAATAGATCCTATTTCTCTTTTTATTTCTTAATCTCTACTCAGAATACAATAAATTTTTATAAATATTTACTGGGAGACCACAACCTCAAATATTTGAGTGCAAATACATAAAGAAAAATATAGAAAGCCTATTATATAGGATTATTTTGCTTATTACACCTGAAAGGCTTGTAAACTTGTATTGATCAAGTCATTTTGATATTTCCCTCATTATATATAATCATGAGTAAGTAGATCAATTATTCCATTTCTATAAATGTTTTTGGTAGAATCAAATTGAGTTACTGCCTAATATTATAAAAATAAGCATGGCTGGAGAGATGGCTCGGCAGTTAATAGTACTTACTGCTCTTGCACAGGACCTGGGTTCAACTCACAACACCTACATGGTGGCTCACAACCACTGTAACTCCAGCTCCGGGGGATCTGATGCCAACTTCTGGCCCCCATGGGCTCCTGCATGCATGTGGCACACGTATGTACATGCAGGCAAAACGTTCATGCACATTTTAAAACGTAAAGTTGTCAAGTCATTGTAAGCAGTAAGTTTGAAAGGATAATTTTTGGATCTTCTCCTGTCCTGACATGAACTTGTATCACATCATATGTGAGTTAGGCTCACTGATTTCATCTGCTTCTTTGCCAAGCGCCTGTTAAAAAATGGTGTGCATTGAGTTGGTCCACTTTAGAAGAAAATAAACAAATAATGAAGTGTACAAGAAATGTCAAAGTTCAAACATCAATGACAGTATTCAGACACTTCTGCACTGAGGACACTTGTTGGCCAGTCTAAAGGCCCCCGCAGTGGCCTGAAGATGTACCGGAATGCCTTCTGGGCTGTTTTCAAACATGCCAGATTCCTTCAAGGGGGGACACTCACTGCTTTCATTCACACCCCAAGTTCTCTTCCTCTTCGTCTATTATGACAGATTTTTAGAAGATAATTTGTTCTGTCATGTTTCTGGTATTTTTTTTTATCTGTATAGTGTCATAGAGAGAGAGGACAAGATGAACATTCTCTCTCAATTGTGGCTACAGCTTTACTTCTGAGAACTGAAGTCATATTTCTTGTTGTTTTTTTCCCAAGTTGCAGCATAGTCAAAATTAAAAATAAAACCCACAGTTACAGAGCAGAATTCTCGTGATGGTGTAGTCATATTGATGGATAAAGGATGCATTCACTCTATTTAGGTTTCTCTTTCAAAATAAAAGATATTCACATTTGCCTGAAAGTGGGAAAACAATTCACATTTATTGTCAGAAAGATAATTCAATATGGTCCTAAGAGTGGCAAACAGGAGAGGTGTGAGGGGCCAAAGGGACCCTAGGTTTCCTGGTTTTTCTCTGCAAACCTGAACCTGGCAAGAAGTAAAGGACGTTCATTTTTTCAGTCTATTGCTAGCATTCGAGAACACAACGCCTCAGTTCCTTTTCTCCTACTGGCTTCCATTTGCCTCTTGAGAACTTGCTAATCCCATAACTTAGTCCCCACTTCTTCCTTTCTAGACACTGTAGTAGTTCCAGTCTGTCGTGTGAATGGGGTTTCACACGGGTACTTGTATGATGTATGTTTGTGTGTGCTCTCTGTCTATTCTAATGTATGCTACTCATGTTATTTCCTTTCAGCATTTTGTATGTATACAATGATGCACATTAACAGAAAACGTGTAGGAAGTTCTCAACTCTTTAAAGGAATCGTCTAGGTACTTGCGTCTAGCTTCCTTTTAGCCTTCCTCCCATCTCCTTGCCTTTTCTCCTCCTTAACCGGGCTGTCTACCTCTTGATAGCAGGTTAGTGTTTCCTTTTCCTCGTGTGTTATCAGTGCCTCTCTCACCCTGCATGGCTTCCTGTGGGGAGAACACTGGGCAGCCACGGTGGTTATGAACAAGGACTCTAAGATGGCTTGTCTGAGTTCAAATGCAGTCTCAGTACCTCCCCACCTGACCTTCAGCAGGTAATTTGATGTGTGTGTGTGTGTGTTGTATCCTCAGAGCTAAAATGCAGATCATAAAAGTTCTTACCTCAAAGGTTATTGCAAAATAAAGCCAGTCGATACATGTGAAGTGTTTAGAAGAGGACTTGGCAAATAGTAAGACTCTGTTGGTGTTAGCTAACTGCATTGAAAGACAGATGCAAGAATGGTGTTCTTCAACACTTCACTCATAAAACGTTGTGCTTACTTGAGGCAGCCTGTGTGTACACTTCTACTGTATATGCAAAGCACAGTTGGAAAATCATGTTAACCTAAATGGCAACCGCAGAAATCATTCAATTGTCTTTCTGATACGCTTTCATAGCTTCTCTCACAGGTTACATATTTATGTGAAAAATTAGGTCAACAGACGATCTGAACTTGATATGGGCATATTTACCCTCTGTCAGATCAACTGTAGAAGGGAATTCCAGGTCTGAGGCCCTTGTGCAGACACACAGCTTTCTTCTCTCTTCACAGTTCAAGCCCATAGGCACTGGAGAGAAGTCCTGACTTGTGTAATCCAGTGTACCTGGGTCATGGGCTGCAGAAGGAACCCAACCTTAAGTCCCCCGGGTTTAAATCCATGGGGCTGCTTAATTAAAACCCTGCATGTACAGCTTCCCTCAGAATACACTTGAAAACAAAACTGGCCAGGACAAATTTGCAGGGTAGAATGGATGTTGTCTGATTAACCTTGGTTTAATCAACTCTGGCATCTGTAACAAAATATCATGGATTGGGTGACTTTAATATAACAGATAATAACGTGTATCTGTTCCTCACAGTTGTGAGGGATTAAGAATCTGAGCTCAAGGTGCAGGGCTAGGAGCAGAGGGCTGGCTTAGCGTGGTTGAGACCCTGACTCCAGCTCCAGCAATGCTAAAACAGTACAAACAGATCAAGCTTGGGCTAGTTTTCTCTGTTCCTGGTGAGGGTCCTCCAGGCTTTTAGACATTCACTTCCTGGGTGTGTCCTCAGTGTATCGCTCAGCATTCCTTGCCTGCTGATGGAGAGCGAGCGAGCTCTGCATTGCTTTTATAAGAACATTAATCCCTTATGGGGCCTCCACACTCATGACCTTGACCTTGAGTCTACATACCTCTTAAGGCCCATCTCCTCCATTGTCACATTCAACCTAGGAATTTAGAGGTACACAAACACAGCACATAGCAAGCTTCGGGTAATGTTTCATAGAAAGGCCACAGAGAATGTGGCCTGAAGACTTAGTCAGTGACCCCCAAGTGAATTCCCATGAGTTCATGGAAAGGGGTTCCTGAGATTCGCTGGATAGTTTAAAGTTGCTTAGCACTTTATGTGGCTTTGCACTAAAATCAAGATAATGTTTTTGCTAAAATATTGTATTTGGAAAATCTTATATTTGGAAAATTTAATAATTATAGCTGTAATTCTTATTTATTTTTATTTTATTGGTATTTTGCCTGTATATATGTCTGTGTGAGGGTGTTGAATCCTGGAGTTACAGACAGTTGTGGGCTGCCATGTGGGTGCTGGGAACTGAACTCGGGTCCTCTGGAAGAGCAGTCAGTGCTCTTAACCCCAGAACCAGCTCTCCAGCCCCTATAAGCTGTAACTTTTAACACTGTGACTACTTGTCTTAAAAATAGACCAGTGAAGATGCTTCTCAGGTTGCCACTTGGCTCCTCTCTAGAGCAGGGCTGCTTAGGGCAATGCCCTCTTCCCCGTGAGCTGCTCCTTCAGGCTGCTGCCCTGTACCCCGTACAAAGTGCTGGTGAAGATAACCGAATTCTAGGGTCTTTCCATGGAGTCTGATCTCAGTTCCCCACTTGTTAGATTCTCCAGCAGTGTTTGGAACAGCTGCTCCCCCATTTTTCTTAACACACACAGTATATCGTGGCCCTTCTCAGCCTCTGGTTTCCAGGCTTTTTATCTCTGGTCCACGGTCTTCATCTTCAGTCCCTTCAGATGTGGCTGTATTCTGACTGGTGGCTGCATAAGTCATACACCTGTATTTTCCCAGTCTGACCTCTCCACTGAAACCCAAGACCATATGCCCAAAAGGCCACTTCGACTTTGCCACTTGGTTACTAAAGGGCATCTCAGTTTTAGCCTGCCCAAAATGTAACTCCATGTTTCCCAACTCCGACCTCCATCTAGTGTTCTCCACTTTTATAAACAGCAGCTTCATCTATAAAAGACTGACCAAGGCTATGCTCTGAGTCATCCTGAGTTCCTCAGGTTCTTTCCCATACCTGAGAAAACGTCTGAAACTCTTGAGAGTCTTTGTTTATGATACATCCATCTCAGATCCACATCGACAGCCACAACCACAAGTATCAACTTCTGTTATCTCCTAGTCCTCCTGGTCTGTGATCTCCTGCCTGGATGGTTGCAAAGTCTTATCACCAAGGGTTTCATTTCAGCTGCTCCTACTTCATGTCTATCAGGCAGCAGCTCAATCTTAAGTTCATAAAATGCATCAGAGTGCAGCGTCACTGTGTCGTCACCAATGTCTAATGCCTTCTAATGAATTCACCTGGAGACACTGATGTACAGAGAAGACTAGACTGCATGTTAACAGCTGTGACCCACTCTCTGTAGCATCCAGGAAGCCAAACAACCCTGTAGCAGAAACCCAATATGGTCGGCACTTGAGCTGACCCTTTCCCTGATTGTTGTCCCTAATTCTAATTCTGGGCCAATCTGAAACACCCAGATGTGCACAGCCATGTAGCATGTCCTCCTTCCCGCTTACAGGCTACAGCTTCCCACGCCACCACAGCCTCCCATCATGGCACACCTGAGTCTTCCTTTCTTTCCCACTATGACATGGTCCCACTCCTTTGCCTGCTTTCAAGTCTGTCTGAACACAAGTGAAGAGCCGGGGATGTAGGTCTATGGTAGACGATTGCCAACTGCACTGGTTAGTGTTTTGTCAACTCAATACAAAGCCGCTTGGGAAGGGGGAACATCATCTGAGAAAATGTCTCCATCAGATTAGCCTGTGGGCAAGCCTGTGGTACATTTTTTTTTAACTTATGTGGGAGAGCCTACTTCATTGTGGGTGGTGCCCACATATCCCTGGTCAGGTGGTCCTAAGTTGTACGGCAAAGAAGATTGAGCAAGTCATGGGAGTAAGCACCATTCCCCCATGGCCTCTGCTTCACTTCCTGCCTCCAGGTTCCCGCCTTGAGTTTCTGCCTTGACTTCCCCCAGAGATGGAGTGTGACCTGAGAGTTGTAAGCTGAAATAAACCCTTTCCTCCTCAAGTTGCTTTTGGTCATTATCACAGTGACAGAAATCCTAATTAAGACCCCGACTAGTCACAGAACACTGTAGAAAAAGAAAACAAGAACAATAAGGGTCAAGGTGACTTAATTGCTCTAACAAGCTCTAATAATTGCTTATTCTCATCCAGCTCATTGGATGACTTCCTTTAGTTCCACATCCTAATTGTGGGAGCCCGTTTTTGGGTTCCTCGTGGCTTTACCCAGCATGTCTGCATAGAGGATGATTAGGGCCACGGACCTGAGTGCAGGTGTCTGAAATGGTCTGCACTTGGCTTTGCTGGGGGAGGAGGTCTTTTGCTCCACCCCTTGGCGTCTCTTGGGCAGAGACAGTCGGGGGCCGTTGGAATAGGTTCCAGGCTCTCTCGAGACTGTCCTTTATTTTCTGTTTATCTCCGTAATATTCTCCACAATATAAATCTTTCTATCCAATATTTCCTGCTGCTCACACTCAAGAAAACTCTGGGGAGCTGTGGGGTTGGTGGGTAAATGCCCCACACCTAATCAGAGTGAAAATCGAAGTCCTTTTAGCATCTCTGGAGGAGTCTCTGAGATCTGCACACCCACCCCATTGCTGCCTCTCCAGCTTCACGTCTGCCCTTCTCCTTGCCCACATGCTTCAACACCTGACCCTCTGCCCGCTCCCTTGCCCTCTCTCAGCACATCCTGCTCTTGGGTTCTTTTCACAAGTAATCCTTTCGTGTGGAATTCTCTGCTCTTCACTGAGACATCGCGACAGCTTCCCCATCTCAGCTCAACTGTACCAGAAACACTTCCTGTGACTTTCCTAAGTAATGTAGACCACCCAGCATGCTTTTCCCCAGACACTTGGCCTTCTATCTGTCACATCATCCCCAATATCACACGTATCTTCTTATGTATTTGGTTATTTTCTTCCTACTTCCAATCCCTCGGTAGGTAGAAAGAAAACTCCATGGGGGCACAGGTTTCATGTACTTCTGCACCATGGTGCCCGGCAAGTTGAAATCAGTCTTTAATAAATGAATGGTTCGTTCTAAGATGGGGGCATTCTAAAAGTGAATGTATCGGTGAGAGTCTTGGATGAGAACAAGTGACACTGGAAAAATTAGTCACTTCAAAAGCGCCTCATCTCCTGATTGCTTTACAAAGGTTGGGGCAGGATCTACAACCCAGGCATGGAAAGGGCCCCTAGGGCAGTGAGGGCCAGTGCCAGCACCACCTCAGGTATGGAGAGGGTAGCACATGCCTCTGGATATCTGAGAGTTGCTGGGAAAATGAACACCAGAACTCAATGGCTCTTAAATTGTTTCTAAGTTTTCATGTATGTGTATCTATATCTTTGTACTTGTGCATGCATGTGTGTGTGATGTTCACGGAGGCAAGGGTGTCAGATCCCCTAGAGCTAGAGTTACAGGATGCTATCTACATAAGTGTTAGGAACTGAACCCTGGTCTCTCTGCAAGAGCAGCAACCGCAGAACCATTTGGGTTTTGTCCTGCAAGCCCCTTCCTGCAGGCCCTTCCCCTTTGGCTGACCCGCCAGAATCCTCAGCATCAGGGAGCTCTCATCCTTCACACCCTCAGCCACAGGGCAGGGTGGACTGTGCATCTGAACTGTGGAGGCTATTCTAGAGTCTTTCATAGTCTCCAGAAGAATTGTGCTTACTGTTCTAAAGATAATCAGGAAATGTGTTCTGTGTGGATGTTAAGGCTTTCAGGGAAACAGGCTTCCAGAGGAATACCACAATCTGTTTTGGGTTTATAATGTCAAACTATTGAACTAAATCATCGTGAAAGTTTTATACAATAGATCTATTTTTAACAATTTAATTATGCTACTTGTACTACTTAATGTACCTTTCATCTATGTTAAAAATGAATCACTGAGACTTATAATGTTATATAAACATAGTTTTTATGTCACAAGTAATTGCTATCCTGCTAGGGAAGAAAAAGCACTAGAGAGGTGTTCTTATTGCTTATGATAAAGACACTTGAGAACTCTAAAGGAACTGCTGTTTGAAAACAGCTGAACAAATATATTGTTACATTTTTAATCTATATTGTTATATTCTTAATCACGAATCATCCAAAAGGAAGCCTTTTGGATAAGAATAATAATAGAGTAGACATCACAGGTTCTGAGTTCCAATCCTGACTAATGAGCATACTTGGGAGCCAAGTTCAACTGTATGAGCCCGGGGTCCTGCAAAGTTGGGCATTTTCACCTTTTGGGTTACACTAGGGGAAGATGTCAGCTGTAACAGGAAGAAAGAAGTAGACTGACAAGAACTGTGCAGAGGTATTTATTGAGAAGAAAGAGGTGACTGGAGATAGAAGCTATGTTGAGTTCTGTA
This sequence comes from Peromyscus aztecus, assembly GCA_902168405.1. NCBI lineage: Eukaryota > Metazoa > Chordata > Mammalia > Rodentia > Cricetidae > Peromyscus > Peromyscus aztecus. The sequence goes on along the minus strand of CABHPQ010000910.1, from coordinate 13,561 downwards.
TAGGTGTTCAATTCCCTCCTCCACCCTTCCTCTGGCATTGTAATTCTAAAAAAAGAAAGGAAGGAAGGAAGGAAGGGAGGGAGGGAGGGAGGAAGAAAGGAAGTGAGGGAGGAAGGAAAGAAGGAAGGAAGGAAGGAAGAGAGAGAGAAAGAAAGAGAGAGAGAGAAATAAAGAAAGAAAGAAAGAAAGAAAGAAAGAAAGAAAGAAAGAAAGAAA
>CABHPQ010000910.1:0-13335 GCA_902168405.1 Peromyscus aztecus | reverse complement strand
AAAGAAAGAAAGAAAGAAAGAAAGAAAGAAAGAAAGAAAGAAAGAAACTACTAGAGAAATTTTAAGTTTCTGAGAAAGGAAATTCAGACAAAAAAAGGGGGGAAAGTAATAGTGACTGTAATTGTGTTTTCTCCTAGAATCAACCGTGTTCATTCCCCAGTCAGAATACTCCATTGAAGAAGATGTGGGCGAGCTGTTCATTCCCATCAGGAGAAGTGGAGATGTCAGCCAGGAGCTGATGGTGATCTGCTACACACAGCAAGGTAACTCCATTGCTGAGCAACGTGAGCTAGCCTGCAGTGTGCCCATCAGCCGCTTCAGCTGGTGGAGCCCTGAAGGGTGGACTTTGTTGCAGGGTTTTTCATAGACACTGAAGAACCGTATATTAAGACATTAAGAACTGTGCTTCGGTATTGGATTTTTAGGGGCTTCTTTGCACGAGTCTGGCAAAAAACTGCTGCTTCTTCCCTTGGGTATTGGTCACTTAGTTCAATTTAAGATGTCAGGGAACTGAGGCCCACCCAAAACCTTCCAAGTCAAAGAGGGTTGTTTAGAGGTGGGGTCTGGTCTGTGATGCAGCCTTGCAATTCTAGCATTCTAAGACAGCCTGATGCAGATGAAAGTTTCTGTTCTGTCCAGTCCCACAGCTGTTCAGTCCCAAATAAACACACAGAGGCTTATATTAATTATAAACTGTTTGGTCTATTGCTCAGGCCAAACTAACTAACTAACTCTTATGCTTAAATTAACCCATAATTCTTGTCTATGTTTGGCCACGTAGCTTGCTACGTTTTCTAAGTCCAGCATTCTCATCTTGCTTCCTCTGTGTCTGGCTGGTGACTCCTCTGCCTTTCCGCTTCACAACCTTCTCCTAATCTGGATGCCCCGCCTACACTTCCTGCCAGGCTCCTGGCCAATCAGCGTTTTATTAAACCAATAGGCATGACAGTGTACAAGAGCATTATTCCACGGCAGCCTGGACTGTCTCAGCATACCAGAGCCTTCAAACAAAGCTCAGTGGCTTCTCTACAGTGCCAAAGGCTGTGAGTTTGATCCTCAGCACAAGAAAAAGGAGAAAGAGAGGGCCAAATTGATGCATATTTGAGGAGGCTACACTAATTTAAATCTGATTTGACTGATAACATCCAAGTCTTAATGGTTTACCTCTGTTAAATGTCAAAGTCCATGAGATCATAACCAGGAAAAAAAAAGTATAGTTGAATCAAAAACCAAAACTGATACTTTTGTGCCTTTTATATGTGATTATAGAATTTTATTAAACTGAAGACCATTTAGGCAATGAGTTATAGACAAATCACTATTAACTGGAAATAGATCAATGAATTATAGACAGATCATTATCTACTAGAAATGGATCTAACATTTCTCTGAATTTTTCCCGAAGATGCCTTCTTAGAGTAAAAAAGAAAGTCTGCTGGGCATTGGTGGCACACGCCTTTAATCCCAGCACTCGGGAGGCAGAGCCAGGCGGATCTCTGTGAGTTCGAGGCCAGCCTGGGCTACCAAGTGAGCTCCATGAGCTCCAGAAAGGCGCAAAGCTACACAGAGAAACCCTGTCTCAAAAAACCAAAAAAAAAAAAAAAAAAAGAAAAAGAAAAGAAAAAAAAAAAGACAGTGTATGTTGATGGTTAAGAAGCCATGTGAGGGATATATGCAAATTTCCATTTGAAGTCAATGGATTCCCTAAACATACAATTTTTGACATAATTAGTGCTGAAATGACCAGGATGACTAGTCCGACATGTTGATGGTTGATGAACTCTGAAGAGACTCATGGATTTAGCTCACTGATTGAAAGCCATGTGTATCTTCTTGAAGTGCTTCAAGGCTTCCATAAGCATTAAACTCAATTTTAAAACTGCTCTCAACTTTAAAGAACAGTAAATGAATATTTAAAAATTTAAAAATCAATAATCATTACAAAGAATTTTCAAAGTACTGTTTTGCTTGAATGTAAGCATCTCATGAAATTTGCATAATGCAAATTTAAGATTAATATACAAAAGTCATCAACATGCCAAACAGTTTTCTAGAAAGAAACAATGGAAAAGAAAAAGTTGCATATGCTGCTGTTGTCAGGTCAGGCTTTCACAGAAATTTCTATTAAATATATGTGTGATCTGAAAAGCAGGGCAAAAGAATGATTCATAAAAGATTCAGTCTCAGTCTTGGGACTCGGGTACCAGAACTAGTGTGTTGACTGAATGCCTCGTTCCCCAAAGCCTAAAACCCAGGAGATGGATGGACGGACTAGGCAAGCTGAGAAAGCATGTGGCCTCAGCCTGGACATGGGAAACATTTGAATAGTGGGAGGTATTATCTTCCCTGCTGTGTTGATTTGAAAGCTTGTTGGAAGGAAGGCAGGAGAAAACACTGGAAAGCCAGTATTTGCCATGTGTGAGGTCATTCTGAAGGAGATCTGTGATACCAGAACAGTGTAGTTACCAGTGCAGTTCTGAGATGTTGCAAATGTTAAATACTGAATATATATATATATAATATTCATATATATAATATATAATATATTATATATATAATATATACTGAATATATATAAATACTGAATATATGTAATATGATAAATATAGTTGCAAATGTTAAATACTGAAAATGAAAACGTGTTTGGAAACTGGTCCAATGCTGAAGTCCTTTGGGTTCTCTTGGCCCCTAGGGACAGCAACCAGCACTGTGCGGACCTCGGTGCTGTCTTACTCCGACTACATCTCCAGACCCGAGGACCACAGCAGTGTGGTCCGCTTTGACAAAGATGAGCGTGAGAAAATGTGCCGTGTGGTAATAATTGATGACTCCTTGTACGAGGAGGAGGAGACGTTCCAGGTCCTTTTGAGCATGCCCATGGGCGGGAGGATCGGTGACAAGTTTCCAGGAGCCAAGGTGACCATCCTCACAGACAAGGATGATGGTGAGTTTTGACTGATCCTACGACCTATGGTGGCAACACCAGACATGACTTTCTATAGAGAAAAAATAGAAATCAAATAGAATTATGGGGTGCACGTCGATTCTCTGCTGGATTTTATGGTGACTAAGGTTCATCGATCTTTGGCTGCATCAGTCATCCTTCTTTCCTGATGCAATGTTTCCATGTCCGGTTTCCTCCCTAGGTTCTCTTACAGAGCAACTTACCAGTAAGTAGTTACAGTCGACTTCCGTGGTGAAGAATCAGTGTCATTTTAATAAGCTTCATTGATCGATTGCCTTCTTTTTCCTAACTTTAATCCAAGTGTTCGGATCTGTTTTTCAAAGAAACCCATAAGAAGGGCTATCAAATGAATCACTGGGAGGATAACAAATATATGGAAAATTAAGTCTCAAGACAAGAGGAGTTGATATACTAGACCACTATTACTAGACCCAGGGAAACCAAGTTCCCGTGAAGCAACACCCTCCGAAAAAAATGTTTGCAATTTCCCATGAGGAGAGAGAGAGCAGGGATAGAGTGCAATGATCCTGTGATCCATGCAAAGGGCAGAAGCAGCCAGCACTGTCCTCCCCTCCCACGGACGGTTTTCTGTCTCCTTCCCATGTTCCCCACGGCAGATCAAAGAGGATGTGCTTTGCTGTTGGAAGGAAGCTGCAAGGTGCATCAAAGACCCAAATAACCTTAAAACTCAGGAAACTGAAAACAATCTGCTAAGAAGGGTGTTGGGTAACTAAGGTGAAGAAGAAAGCGTGAGACAAAGCTGGTCAGATATCCCCCCACCCCTTAACCTGTGCTCTGTACAGTCTCTGTTTTCTCCTCTAACAGTCCTCTGAATTATAGAATGACACTCTTTTGCAATTGGAAAGGTTTAAAAACAGTGATCATAAATTCAGGAGTGACTTTTGACAAGAAGGCATAGAAGAAAAACTCTCCTAAGTTGAGATAACACCTTTCATTTTTAAAAATGTTCCTCTAGTGCTTCGTTTAGTAAAGTATACTGTATTCATTTATTTTTAATTTTTTTTAATTATACATATGAAGGTGTGCCTCCGTGCAGGTCCTTAAGGAAGCCAGAAAGTGGTGGTCGGGTTCCCCTGGAGCTGTAGTTACAGTGGATCTAAGAGGATATGAGCATCTCTTCTAAGTGCTGGGAATTGAACTTGGATCCTCTGCAAAAGCAAAATGCATCATAACCACTGAGCCATCTACTCAGCCATGTTCTATATTTAAACGAAGCATAGAAATTTTTATTTCAAATTGAATCATTCTTAGAGAGCCAGTATTTTAGATGTCCAAAATAAATCTAAGAATTTGCATCAAATTCCCATGCATCATCTGGCAAGCTCTTTTTCTTGCTCTATCTGTAATGGTTTAGATAGAGCAGGACTTAATTTAAAAATAGAAAGTCTAACTGATGCCTACTTTAATTCAAATTTTTTGTTGCTGTTGTTTTCAAAAGTCTTTTGGTATGGACTTATATGGCATGCACATGGGAAAAAAATGTATGGGGGGAAAGTTCACATATGTGTCACTAAATCTTAACAAGAACCAAGAGTGATATTCTTCCCTGGTTCCGTGTGTAAGATAAAAGTTTAGATGTGTGAGGTAACTGGCTGGTGTTTACACAGTAAGTACACACACACAGGGAAGTGGCATTGGACTCCATATGTATGCACCTTCTGTTAAGATGATAAGCAGTGTTGGTTACCTCGCAGAAAGGTCGAGAACCACAGCAAAACCCAGTATCAGAGTTTTATTGGGGCGGGGGGGGCAGAAGAACCAGGCCTAGGGAGAAGCACGTGCAGAGAGCAGAGAGAGGGAAAGAGAGATGGGGGGGACAGAGAAGGGAGAAGGGGGGTTCTGTTGTCCGACTTTTTAAGGAGCAGGTGGGCTTACGGAGCTATGCCAGGCATGCGCTGAATGTGTGACCACGTCACGTGCACATAGTCACCAGCACACATTAATGACATAAGACGCAGGACCCTTTGCTTAGCTCCTGAACTGTGCATGTGTGGTCATGCAGCTGGAGTGAGGGCAGAATTCTAACACCTTCCATGCACTGTTTTCTGGAAAATACCTTCTGTGGTGAGGTCAAGAACCATTGCCAGAGTACTACTGTTTAGTATTTTGCAGAATACTTATTCTGTGAACCTTGGCACTGAAGGGTTAAGGTGTGAGGCTCTGGGTCACAGACGAACATTGTGCCTCCTCCTCAATAGCTCTGAAACCACCATCAGATTAGTCTGCCAGCCTGTTTTCTCCATCTGTCTCTCCCTTCCACTCCTGCTTTGCCCCCTAAATCAGACAGGCCGTTTTCTTTCTTTATTAAGTCTTAGAAACGCCTTCATTAAAACAAGCCCTGTTTCTAGTTGAGCGCTTTATTTTCAATCTTCAGAAAGGTACTAAATTCCTTTGACCTACAAGGAAGGAATTATCCCTGGCTCCTGTAAGCCAGTAGATAGAGCAAGGTACCCCAACACTTCGCTTTCTCACCCCAGGGTTCAAGTTCAGATGTCCACATGGTATTCAGCTCAGCAAGAACTCACTTCGGCATAGGTAAAATAATATACTTGATAACTTCATTTTTCAATTCTTCGGGGGAAACTCTCAGAAATACTCAAACGATGATGTCCAGTAGCAGGCACTCCACCAAACAGTACTCAAAAGATCTGATGTTTCAACACTGTGCTGTGACTCATTCATCAGATGTCGGCCCTTCTTAAGACTGATAGCACTGACCTTCAGCCACTGAGACCTGCACTGAGGGCCCCTGTCAGCTAGTTTTCATTCACTCACGGAAGTTTGCCTTTTCTCTAGACTGTTCTGGATAGCATGTTGTCTGTACATTCTGCCATGTAGGATCTTAGTGTGGTGCTGAAAGGAAACACAAAAATATGCACCCATATCTATCCCTATGTATGTATATATGTATGTATGTATGTATGTATGTATGTATGCATCTATCTATCTATCTATCTATCTATCATCTATTTATCTATCTATCTATCTATCTATCTATCTATCTATCGTGTGTGTGTGTGTGTGTGTGTGTGTGTGTGTGTGTGTGTGTGTGTGTGTATGTGTGTGTGTAGTTTGGTTTGAAGGAAAATACTTGAAATAGTCAATGTGGGGTCCTTGATTCTATACCCTCAAAAGAAGAAAAAGATGTGAGGAGTTACAGGCAGATGGATATTCTTTATGCACTCTGTGCCAGATTTGGAAACATCCAGACAAGCCAACAGCAAGAGTAAAATGCCGCAGTAGCCATGCCTGTGTCCGTGGAAATGGGCACAACAGATGAGGCATTAAGTAGCTGATTTTGGTTTTTTGAGACAGGGTTTCTCTGTGTAGCCCTGGCTGTCCTGGAACTCATTCTGTAGATCAGGCTGGCCTCGAACTTAGAGATCTTCCTGCCTCTGCCTCCCAAGTGCTGGGATTAAAGGCGTATGCCACCACCCCCTGATTGGCTGACTGTTTATTAATGAGGAAATAGTCCTTGTAATTTTGTAACTCAGGGAACTCTGAATGTTCCGAAGCAAAATTGTCCCTCTGTGACATTATAAGTCGGAATTTTTGTGTCCACTGAGTGGAAGATGGAGATGGGGATGATGGAGACTTCAGGGCAAAACCCTGAAAATCTCCACTAGGACCAGCACTCTCCATGCTGGTGACGTTTAGCTATAGGGATGTAGGTTGGAGGCCACAGGGCTACAGAAATACATCTGTCTAAATCTGCACTGCATCACTAAGAAGCAGCTAAACCTGTTATTTGAAAGAGCTGACAGGTTACAAGTTGGTGATGTGTCTGAGGTTAGGAATATGCAGGCCTCCTGTGCATCCATCAGCATCCTCAGCATTCTGTCAAGTTAGTTAAATACCGAGATATTGGTTCCTTACAAAAAGCATTAATTCAACACTAACAACGACTTTGCTGTAGTCTTTGGAGTACATGAAGGACTGTTGAAGCTGAATTCACCATCTGCCTTTGTGTGACAGCCGTCATGGGGCTCCGCTAAAGTGGCTGTCTTGCTTGATGACCCTGGAAAACTTACTGTGACAGACAGAAAGTAGGGGCTTGTAAATGGCTACAGAATGAGCCCTGTGGCAAATGAAACTCAGTTCAGGGCTGCTCAACGGCTTAGGACATTAGACTCAAAAGCGGAAACATGCCGTAGAAGAAAATGTTTTATGCTGGAAAAATGCATCATGTGGGTAAAGTGGTTTGCATTTGGGCAAAGCTGAAAGACCTGCTTGTCTCCCTCGTTCCCTTCTCTTCCTTAATCTTAAATACAATTATTTACATTAGCGTAAGATCCAATTAAGGGATGCCAGCCAGTTCATGTAAGAAAAGGCCAGATTCAATTAAAGTAAAAACTTGACAAACACACTCTGCATTAAGTATGCCTAAGCTAAAAACACTATTTGAAATAAAGAAATGTGTGGGGGGGGGGCAGCGAGCTTGTCATTGCTCAGAATACCATGGAGCTGTCTCCATTACTGCTGTCACACTGGCACCACAGGTCCGTGGAAGCCAAAGCGGCCGGGCACGGCACTAGTGACTGAATGACAGAACTCGAGAGGTTTCCTCCTCCGTGGACAAGATGCCGCGTACAGACACCAAAATGAAACAAAATAAAGAGAATAACTGAGACGCCTGCACCTTCAGAAGAGTCTAAGCGTGCAGTGGGGACTTGTTATGAAGCTCGTATCGCTTGTGATGGACAAAGAGGCATTTGACACAGGCCAGAAACTCCCAAGATGGAAAATCTGTTTCTGCAGGGTAGGGCTGAACACGTGAAAGGTTCGATGAGAATAATTTACAATGGTATTTGAAACAGTAGACAGGGAGAACAAGAAAGCAGGTTGTGATTAAACACACGGCTACTCTGTGAGTCAGAGCTCGTGAGACCTTGAAAGAGGCAAGGGTGTAGATGAGCAGAGAACAAGGCTAATTATGATCTGACTCCACAGCTAAATCACAGGGAGTGATGGGTTGTGGAGCACTGAGGAACACAGCTGACCCAGCTGCAATGCTCTAAGAAAGCTCTTGGGGAAAGCTACAGGCAGTGATGGCTGTGGAGAGGGAGACTCAGTCTTCTCTAGGGAGGAGCCTCCTGACATGTGATTCCATCCCAAGCAGTTAGCGACAGACACATCTTCAGACTAGTAACACTAAGTGGACCCAGCTATATGTATGTATTTATATATGCATATGTGCCCAGCTATGTATATGTATTTATATATGCATATGTGTTATACATCTCTAGATAACAATGATAAAGACAAGGTGATGGACTTGAGAGATAGATATAGGAAGAGGTGGGAGGGAAAGGAGGGGTCAAAATGATTCAAATACAGCACTCAGGTATAAAATTCCCCAAGATAAAAATTAAGTTTAAGAAAGGTTTTCCGCCCAGGCCCACAGCTGGTGTCCTGGGCTCTGCGTACACGTTGCTCCTGCCTGGCCGGTGGTTCTTGGCCTTCTGAGCCAGCCCCTCCTTGCTCTCCAGCTTGCTCTCCTCAGGGGAAGCATGACATCCCCGGGCTGCCTCAGCTTAGAGCATCTTGTGGAAATCAGGTAACATGGTCCGTAGGAGAGTACTTTAAAAAGTAACTCAACAGAAGAAGGTGAGCCTCGTGGGTAGTGAGTCTGGGAAGACAGGCTTGATGCACCTGCAGAGGCCTAGAACCAACATACGGTCTGAATCACTGGGTAGAGAGCAGCGGAAGTTTTTGAATAATACTGTGAAAAGATCAGAGTGGGGTCTGAAGGTTACCAATGGGAGGACAGTGGGAATTAATGGAAATCAGAACCAAGGCGGGAGTTGGGAGCGTAGGGAAAGGGAATGAAGTCAAAAACAATAACGAAAGCCTACCAGAGAAGACTGGGTCTCTGTGTAAGGAGGGAGGAGGGGAATTAAAAATGTTTCCATCCAGAAAGTTCATGGTCTTATGGTAGGAATTTAGGAGAACCGATGTGGGGAGAGAGGTTGGAAGAAGGTGAGGTGAGAAAGTCTCTTTTTTTTATTTAACTTTATTTTTATTATGTGTATGGGTATTTTGCCTGCATGTATGTCTGTGTCCCATGTATGTGCCTGGCTGAAGAGGGTGTCAGATCCCCTGGAACTTGAGTTGCAGCTGTGAGCCACTATTTGGTGCTAAGAATGGAACCCAGGACCTTTGGAAGAGCAGCTGGTGCTCATAACCACTGAGCTGTCTCTCCAGCTCTGAGAAATTCTCTTTAAACATACCACATTTGAGCTTCCTGTAGGACACACAGGAAGAACTGGAGATAGGCCAGGATAAATACAACACTCAAGTCAGATGCAGAGGCTGAGGGATGTCTGTAAGTCAGGTATCCAAAAGCAATGGTTCAAATCAGGAGGGTAGGTAGAAGCCGCAGGGAAGAGGAGAGGGTGCAGGGCAAGTCCTGTACACTTGAATGTCATAGATAATAGGTCGCATGTGTGAAGTACATAAGACAGTCTACCAGAAAGTATTTCTACCGACTGTAATTCACAGGTTCATCTCTGTAACTGTTGCAAGTAAGAAGTACCGCTTGTTACAGACTAAAACTTGCGTAAATATACATACAGTTGAAGAATATTATTGAATAGTACATTGTCTAATAAGGCCTTTGTGCCTTTATCTGTCTACTTACTTATTTTAAACTTTATTATTAAAAAAGGTTGCAAGTTTAAAAAACAAGAAAATCATACACCAAAATAACCCAGACCCAAAGACTGCACAACTCAACAGACTTTTACAGGAGAGAGAACAGCCATTCAGATCTGAATCTGTGGAGCATCTCATTGGATCTACACTTTCACTATTGAATATACTTTTATGAACTTATCTACTACCAAAAATGAAAATTCCATGACAGGGTTAGAAGTAGGGAAATAATTAGCTTATCTCCTCTTTATAACTCTTGTCCAGTCTTCCTTCCTTCCTTCCTCGTCCCATAATACTTTGCTTTATTTCTTTTTATTTAACTCTCTTTTTATTTATTCTTTGTGTCTTTTACACCATGCATCTTGATCCTATTCATTCCCCTGTCCCTTTGTATCCAACCTCTGACCTGGCAACCTGCCCCCACAAAAAAAAAATGAAATAAAATATAAGAGAAAAAAAAGAAAAATCTTGTCACGGAAGCTGCAGTGTGACACAGTGACCCACACAGTGAACCCTTTTGTCCATATATCTTCACTAGCAAGTATTCACTGCAAAGAGTCATTGGTCTGGTTCGAGGCCTCTGGTTTCTGCTACACTACCAATGCTGGGCTCTCACTGGGACTCCTCTTGGATATCCTGTTGTTGCCCTGTGTCGTGGAGATCCTGCAGTTTTGGGCCTGCAGGACTGGCCCCTTCACGTGCTCTCATAGATCATAGAGTGGATGTTGGGGTGGTTCTAGGCCTGAGTAGTTGTAGGATTAGTCAGCCAGCCAGCTCTCCCCTCTCCTTACCACCAGGGTGAGCTCTCCAGCATTGCCCTGGCTAGTTCACCCCTTGCAAGGGGCGGGGCCAATTCTCCTGCTTTCAGATCCTCAGGGTCGACTCTCCTACACGGTCTACACTATCAAGGCCAGCTCTACTGTGTTGCCCAGACGAGGTGCAGGGGACACTCTTCTGAGTGCTGCAGCTGGGGAGGGGGAGGGTCAGCTCTCCTGCTCTTATGACCTCAGGGCCAGCTTTCCCACCTGCCACAGGCTTCGAAGGGGCATCATCTCTCCCCTACCCACACCACCATATGGTTGATGAGGGGTGGGGCCAGATCTCCCACATTCATGTTCTCAGGTGGTTCGCCTGCAATACTTTTTCTTTCTTGTTCTCTTTTCTATATATACTGTACCCACACATGCATCAATTTACATATATACATATATTGTTAGTTCGATTCTTCATATGAGGGAGAACATGTGTTTTTTTTTTTCTCTATGAGATTGTGTGATCCAAACTGATTTTGAATGTTTCAGCTTTTGAAATAACTGAAAATAAATGCTTCTGTTGCATCTTTTTTGCAAATCAAGTTAAGTTTAATCTGCTTTCTGATGAAGACTCATGCTGTATCTTTGTTTAATTATGATTTTGGGACAGGAATTTCGGAATTACAGCATGCATTCATTTGTTACAAACACATGAGTGGGAGAAGATGGGAAGAAAGAGCCCCTGTGGGTGTGAGTGAGCAATTCACCAAAGAGGAGGAGGAAAAGGTTGGAGAAGGAAAAGGAGGAGGGAGAGGGGAAAGAGGTTGGAGGAGGAAGAGGAGGAAGAGGTAGAGGAGGAAGAGGAGGAGGGAGAGGAGGTAGAGGAGGAGAGAAAAAGGTCTAGAGAAGTAGGCTTCTCCAGGTTTGGCCATTGGAGGACCTGTGCTCCTGGGTCCCCAAATCCTAGCCCTCTCTCTGTAATTCTGGACATCACTCAAGAAATCCACAGGCCATCTGTAAAGGGGGAAGTTCCCAAGGAAGGAGGGACACTAGCTAGAGTAAGGGAAATCTGTCAGGGTCAGAGCCTGTGGGAGTAAAGTCTGTATCAGCTGGAGTACCTTTGATTCAGTCCCCAAAAGACCTGGCTGCTTGGGAGGTCCCTTGTCTTTCTGAATCTGTAGGTACAATTCACTACGCACTGCAGGAGAAGCACTAAATTTCTTTTTCCATTGTACACCCGAAAGCTTGGCAAGCAGCCACTTGGATCCCTTCTGCAAGCTGCCTGAAAATATTATACCAGGATTACCAGAAAAGGAAAAGAGTCCCGAGCTTTTTATGAGAAGTGCTAAGTGTCTTGTATAATTTACATGGAGCAGTGACCTTGCTGCCCACAAAGAAAGTAAGCCCAGGGAGCCGTGCATGGACACAGAACCAGTTTACCCAGTGAGCTCTGGCTTCAGAGAGCCTGTGTGCGCAGGCATGGGCTGGAGAGGTTTGGAGCAGAGCTGTTGCCTAGAAGCTGTATGCAGTATTAACTCCTTTCTTCATTCTTTAGGGTTTTAAGCGAAGGGTGTGGTTCAGCAGTGGAGCGGTTGCCTAATTTGTGAAAGGATTTGATCCCAGCACCACAATCATACCACTTGACTTTCCCATGTTGCATATAGAACTCATAGCAAGTGCTATTGCAAGCACCTCCCTAGGTCCTTGAATTTTATTACTTAACACAGATACATTCTGTAGAAGACACAGCATGCCTTTGGTGTACTTAGATAACCCCCCTAAGGGGAAGAGCCATTGAGCTTCGAGTCAGTACAACACCACCATGTATGCCATTAACCAGTACAACCCATTTCGGATCCTTCTGGCCTTCTGAGTCTACTGTAACATTCAAAGGGTGTTGGGTGCTCTAGTAGTGAGCTTGTCAAACGAAGTTATCTGCTCTTTTGTATGTCTCCAGCCTTTGACTATCCTAGAATAACTGAAATGCTGTAGGTGTTCACATAAGTCACAGATGAGCTTTCCTGGCTCCCTCTCTGCCGACGGTAACCCCTCCAGGATCCTTAGGAGATCATGTCAGTGCCATCTGTTGCTTCGAGACGAGGACTGGCCCTGCCTTTGGCACGGCGTTTGAGAAAGCAGCCAACGGAGGCCGTTCGCGCTGCAGTGCTGGGCTTCAGCTCTTGTCAGAGTCTTTTGGACAAATAATGGCTTGTGTTTGTTTTGTGTTTTTCATAGTAACACTGTCTGCCTGATACCCATCTCTTCCACACACACAAGAGCGGTTTCTGGCTACACGGATCCTGCAGATGTCAAAAGTGTAAACATCCGTGCTTATGATCACTAAAACCCTGGAAGCGGATCACTGAACATTTATCCTTACGATCTCAGACAGCGATGAGTTCTATTTCAGTGCTAAAAAAAAATCACATAAATCCCAGTAGCCACTTTTCAAACACCAGACTTTAAAATTTGTAAATTTAGAACTGTTGAGGAAAAGTTTTAGTTTCTTCTTGTAAAATTTTTTATTGTTATTTATTTATGTGTACATGTGTGTATGTCCATATATGTGCATGTACCTGAGGTTAGGGCCATCCCATGGAGCTGGAGAAGCAGTTATAAACTGACTGATGTGGGTGCTGGTAGTTGAACTCGGGTCCTCTGCAACAATAGTACATGTTCTTAACCACTGAGCCATCTCTCCAGCCCCAAGTTTTATTTTCTAATTAATTTTTTTAAATTTTACTTTATATGTGCCTGTGTTTTGCCTACATGTGTGTCTGTGTACCATGTGCCTGGTGCCTACAGAGGCCAGAAGAGGGCATCATGACCCCTGAAACTGTAGTTAGAGATGGCTATAAAACATCATGTGAGCTTGTGGAAATTTCAAAATAAAAAGTCATCAGAGGCTGGACAGATGTCTCTATGGTTAAGAGTACGTGCTGC
>CABHPQ010000909.1:55903-72957 GCA_902168405.1 Peromyscus aztecus | reverse complement strand
TTTTTTTTGTTTTTTCCAGCAATGTTTTCTCTATAAAATAAGATGCCCACAGGGCACGGTGGGCAGTGACCTTAATCTCGGCACTCCAGAGACAGAGGTAGAAGTATTGCTGTAAATTTGAGGCAAGCCTGGGCTAATTAATTCTGGTCTAGCCTGAGCTACAAGTGAGACTGATGAATCTCATAAGCTGTCAAATGTCTTCCTTGAGCTCTCACATTATTTTCTGAGGCAGGGTCTCATACTGGGACCTGAGGCTAGGCTGGTTGACAATTGAGTCCTAGGTGAACACGCTCGCATAGCAAGCATTTTACCAACTGGGCATCTCTCTGGCCCCATTTTGTTGTTTCAGGCAGGGCTCCTATGACATAGGCTGGCCTTGAACTAACCGTGTGGTTGAGGATGACCTGGAATTCCTGATCCTCCTGCCTCTGCTTCCTAGCTGCTGAAATTACAGGTGTGAACCATTGGGCTACGTCATCTCTTGTCTTTGCTACCATTTTACAGGATTTCTCTGTGTAGCCCTGACTGTCCTGGAACTCGATCTGTAGACCAGGCTGGCGTTGAACTCGGAGAGATCCTCCTGCCTCTACCTTCCAAGTGTTAGGATTAAAGGTGTGCGCCACCACTGCTCAGCTGAAGGCATTGTTTTTAATTGCATTTTTATTTATTTATTCTGAAGGGGGCCATGAGCAGGGTGTGGCATGAGGTTCTGTGGAGGTCAGAGGACAACTTATGTAAGTTGATAATCACCTTCTAACCCAGTGGTTCTCAATTCTCCGAACACTGCGACCCTTTAACACAGTTCCTCTTGTTATGGTGACCCCCCCCCCAACCATAAAAGTGTTTCATTGCTACTTCATAACTTTAATTTTGCTGCTGTTATAAATTGCAATGTAAATATCTGATATGCAGGATATCTGATATACTACCATGGAAGGGGTTGAGACCCACAGGTTGAGAACTTGTGAACCTGTGGGGCCAGTGATTTAATTCAAGACCTCAGGCTTGGTGCAGGAACCTTAGCTTGCTGAGCTATCTGGCTGGCCCTAAGACACATATATACATATGTATGTATATATATTACAAATATATATGCATGTATATTACATAGATGTATATGTATTTGAGACAGGGTCTCACTATGTAGCCCTGACCCCATAACTATTTTTTTTTTTTTTTTGGCCCAATGACTAGTGAAATCACAGTGTTAAGTTTCTGTATTTCATAGCCAAAACAAAATTAAAAAAAAAAAGCAAAAGAGACTTGTGTCCATCTAACATCCGACGTGGTCTGGAAGTGGCTCCGGTGTAGAACACTTATCTTCCTTATGCTTTGTGAACTTAACACACACTAAGGGTCACCCGGAAAGAGGGAACCTCATCTGAAGACTTGCCTCCATCAGACTGGCTTGTAAGCATGTCAATGTCTCAATTGTTAATTGATGTGGGAGGGCACAGCCCACTACAGGCAGAGGCATCCCTGGCAGGTGGGTCTGGGCTGAATAAGAAGGTAGCTGAGCAAGCCTGGGTGGGTGGGGGTGGGGGGCTGTAAGCCAGGGAGCAACATTCTTCTGAGGTCTCCACTTCAGTTGCTGCCTCAGCTTCCTTCAGTGGTGGAATGTGGAAGCAGTAAGCTGGATAAACCTTTCCCTCTCTCGAGTTGGATTGGGTCAGTGTTTTATCACAGTGAAGGAAAGCAAACTTGGCCAGCTGCCATAGGCTAGGGCCTGGTGTCAATCCTCAGCACCATTCCTGGGGTAGGTGGGGGTCCTGGACCCTCTGCTCAACCCACCAAGGATCCAGAGAGATCAAGAAAGGCCTGAGTTCCTGAGAAGACACTTCTTTCTCAGGTCAGTCCTCAAGGCCGACCAGTGTTTGTTCCAGAGTTCCTCAGGCCCCAGAAGAACCCAGAGGGGGAGGAAAACCCAAGGCCAGTACAGGGCTGGGCTGGATAAAAGGCTTCAAATCAGAACATCAGTTCTCACAGTGGAATATATGAGTGAGAGAGACAGAGAGACAGAGAGAGACAGAGACACAGAGAGAGAAAAAGACAGAGAGAGAGCAAACTGAAATATTACAACTTCAGAAAGAACTGAGACTTCTCATTAGCACAATAGACGGGGCGTTAACCTTATAGAAAGAACTGGAAGAAACCGTTCAGGGTGTGGGGTGTCAGCTGATCTCCGAGAAGCAGCCCATGACTTCTTGACTTCCAAATTTCATTATTTATTTATTGTCAAGACAGTGTCTCACAGTGTAGCCTAGGCTGGCCTGAAACTCCCTACATATAGACCAGGCTGGCCTCAGACTTATGGTAGTGATCCTCCTGCCTCAACCACCTCTGAGCTGGGATTACAGGCATTTGCATGGCCACATCTGCCTTCACGTTTGGTTTCATCTCATCCCTTTGCGGCCTTTCCGGGCAGAAGAATGTGGAAAAGATATTGGCCAGGGAGATTGCAGGTGTGTCTGCTGGTGGCCATGGGGACACCAAGCCAGGGAGAAACAGACAGGATTGTACAGCCAGGCAGGAAAACCACTGTTTCTGTGTTGGATGGAATCTGAGTTTCAGAGTTAATAGCCTACAAACAAAACAAACACCAACCTACCAATACTCTGTTGACATCTAACTCGTCTTATTTTGATTCATGTCCCCAATCAGGGCTGGATATGGAATTCAGTATTCAGTGCGTTGTCCCTGCTGGTAATCCTGATCTACACCCCTAGCTAATGAACACACGCACACACACACACACACACACACACACACACACACACGCACGCACGCACACATTCGCGAGTGCTCACTCGGCAATGTATATATAGATACAGTTTTCCATCAAGAGTTCACTGCAGATGGCCATGCAATTATGAGAATAACACTGAGAGGTCTAACGCAACCTTTATCTAGTTCCATCAGTGGCAACATTTTACAAAAACTGCAGAACATCCCAGCCAGGAGGTTGACTCTGATACAGCCAAGGGACAAAACGTTCTCAACCCAAGGCGGCCATCCCGCTGTTATCTTAGACCCACACCTACATCCCCCAGCCCTCTTGGCCACCACCAATCTCTTCATTTCTATAATGTTGTCAAATCTCAAGGTTGTCATAGAACATATAGTATATAACTTTTGGGTGTTGGTGGTTTTGTTTTAACAAATTCCCTGGTTATTGCATATAAAAACATTTATTTCCTTTTATTGTTGAATATTCAGAACAGCCCCACACACACCTCATTTGATAGGCCAGACTGACTTAGAGTTTGTGATGTTCCTTATGTCTCTGGTTCCTAAGCTCTGGGATTATAATCCTGCGCCACCAAGCCCAGTTGCTATTGTTAAAAGGCTGTTATTGCTATTGTAAAAAGCAATATTTGTTAAAAGACTGCCTTTTATCCTGCACTGAATTGCTGTTTCTCTGTCAAAAATCATTTGAGCACATTGTAAGGGTTTACTGTTCCTAGGACGAATTACTTTACAGTTACTTTGTAAGCCTTTAGCAAGTCGATTTAAAGACACACCAAAGACTTATGTCTTTGGGGCTTGGTGACAATGTGGCTGTCATCTCAGCACTTGGGAGGCGGACTCAAGAGGGTCAAAGTCCAGGGAGATATTTAGCTACATAGTGAGTTTCAGTCCAATTTGAGACCCTGACTCAAAACAAAACGGCCCAGTTAAGCTTTGTAAAGAGGCCAGGCAGTGGTGGCGTACACCTTTAATCCCAGCAATCGGGAGGCAGAGCCAGGCAAATCTCTGTGAGTTCGAGGCCAGCCTGGGCTACCAAGGGAGCTCCACAGCACCCATGGCAAAACACATAAAAATAAATTAATTCAAATAAAAATAAATTAATTTAAAAAGATTCACACAGAGCCAGGTGTGTAGGCCCAGTCCTTTAATCTTACCACCTGTGAGGCAGAGGCAGCGGGATCTCTGAGTTTGAGACCCTATTTCAAAAAAAAATTTTTTCTTGGTTAGGTCATAAACTACATCTGAGTATTAATTATAATTAATAAATGGCCTTTGATTAATCACATTTCTTTTTTCCTTTTAAAAATATTTTTATTACATTTAATTTATTCTGTATATATGTCTGCATCATCAGAACAACCTGTGGGAGTCGGTTCTTTCCTGTTACGTGGATATTAGGATGGAACTCAGCTGTGTGGGCTTAGGGACAATTGCTTTTACCCACACCGAGCCATTTCCACAGCTCCCCTCCTGTTTCTGATCATTATTAAATTTCACATTTAAGAGCAATTCTGCTCAGCTGGGCACTTGGAAGGCAAAGGCAGGTGGTTCTCTTGTGAGTCCGAGGCCAGCGTGTTCTATGTCGTGAGACACCTTCTCTAAAACAAACAAAACAAAAGGAAACAAACCCCCCAAATGAAACACCCCCCCCAAGCAAATATTCAGTATTTCACATTTACATTTTCTTCAGTAATGGGGATTGAACCTATGACCTGGAGCATCCTACGCAAGCACCCTACCACAGTAGGCTCCCCAAGGCTGACAGAAAGGGAGTCATTGGTTGCTTGGAAGGTAGGTGAGGTTTCAGGGAGCAAGACCTCGGGCTTCAAGGCACACAGAGAAATTTTGGGGGTTGATGGGTAGGGTCACTATTTCCTGTTTGTTTTCAGATAAGGTCTTGCTATTTAGCTCAGACTGTCCCCAAACTTGAATTCAAGATCCTCCTGGGTACTGGAATTACAGGCATGCACCACTTCACCTTTGTATACTATGGGTTTTTTGGTCATTATTGTTGTTGTTACATTTTGAGACAGGGTCTCACCATGCAGCCCTGGCTGACCTGGAATATATGTAAACCAGGTTGGCCTTGAACTCAGAGATCCTCTATCTCAGTCTCTCGAGTGCTAGAATGACAGGGGCGGGCCACCCCGGCCACATGTGCAGTTCCTATTGTGTTATCCCTACGTTTGCCGTGCAGTACAAATACACTCGTGGACCTGACAGCTGTCAATTATGGCGTTAACTCAGCACTGTGGATATTGTGATCACATGCTAGATGCTATTTTCAGTAATGAGATATTTTCACCTGGAAAGAGACCCATTAATTTCACAAGATAAAATAATTGGCATTTCAAGTTCTTCCACAGAAAGTAAAATTCAAACTGGGCATGGAGGTTCTCACCTATAGTTCTAGCATATGACAGGCTGAGGCAGGAGGATCACTAGGAGTGTGAGGTCAGCTTTGCCCTGAGTGAGACCTTGTTTCAAAACAAACAGATGAAAACCGGAAGAACAGGGCTAGCAATGTACTTCCTGGGCGAGCCACATGGCTCGCTGGGTAGCAGGTAGCGGTAGGCCCTTGCTCCTCAAGTCTGATGACCCAAGCCTAATGCCCAGGACCCACATAAAGATAGAAGGACGGAACAGAATGCAGTTGTCCTTGGAGCTTCACACTGAACACATGTCATGCCCACCAGTAAATGCAAACATTGAAATGAACAGAACCAAAGAAAGGGAGAGAACACAATTCGAAGTCTGCGGGTTTCCGTATCTCAGGGGTAGATTTCTTGAGTCATATGTGTAAAGCTCTGGATTCGATCCCCACACCAAAAAAACAAAAAGAAATCCAAATTCAAATAAGTTCTTTCACTCAACACTCAAGAGCACAGTAGCACTGAAAAGATAAATATTTTGGAGGTTTTGTTTTGTTTTGTTTTGTTTTTATGGGGGCTCATGTTATTTTTTTATTTTAATTTTTATTCTTTACATACATTACATCCTATTTTGGGGTTTTGGAGTGGGGGTTGTTTTGTTTGTTTGTTTTTATGTAACTGAGCTCAGCTCCCAGGGATGTTGTGACAAAGTCAGATATTGAGAGAAAGGAGGAAAGGGAAGAATCTAGCTTATTATTGATTTGCTTTGTTTATTGAGACGATTTCATTATACAGCCTTGGCTGGCTTGGAATTCACTATGTAGACCAGGCTGATCTTGAACTCATAGAGACCTGCCTGTCTCTCTCCCTGGGATTAAAGGTGTGTGCCACCACAAAAAAATGATATATTTTTAAACTATTTTATTTATTTATTTTTTTAAAAGACTGGGTCTCTTGTCACCCAAGCTGACCTTGAACTTAATTTGTAGCTGATGGCTTTGCAATTCTGATCATCCCATTTCTACTTCTCAAGTGCTAGGATTAGAGGTGAGACCACCACACTTGGGGTTAACTCCACATTCAGGATGAAACCAAGTCTTTGAATATGCTAAGCAAACAGGACTTTCCACACACACTTATTATTATTATTATTATTATTATTATTATTTAGTTTAGTGTAGTTATAGTTAAAACATTTTTTTTAATTATGTAGGCTGAGTGTAATGATACCTGCCTTTAATCCCAGCACCCCGTAGCAAGTAAGTCTCTCTAAGTTCAAGACCAGCCTGGTCTAGATAGTGAGTTCTAGGCCAGCCAGAGTTACATAATAAGACCTGTCTGGAAAAAAATTAATTATATGTACATGTCTGTGTGTGAGTTTGTACACACGAGTGCAGATACCAGAGGCATTGGGTCCCCTGGAGCAGGAGTTCTGGGTGGCTGTGAGATGGCCCAGGTGGAACTGGGAACTGAACTCAGGTCTTCCGGAAGGGCAGGAAGTGCTCTGAACCATCTAGCTGCCAAGCCATTTCTCCAGCCCTAGTTCAGTGTTTTGAGACAAATATCTTGCTTTGTGGTCTTCGCTGGCCTGGAAGCCATGATCCTCCTGCTTCATCCTCTCTAGTGCTGGGGTTTCCAGCTGGGCCATCATTCCCTGACATCTTTTACTTTTGTGAGAGTGACAAGAAGTCATTTAAAAAAAAAAAAAGAAAAGCCCAGAAACAAAACTCAGCTGGTAAAAATGAGATCAGTCCCCAGGAATGCACATCTTTATCAGGACACAGATTGGGTAGGAAAACAAACAGGGTAGGGCAAAACAGTCATGTGATCTTCTATCCAGTCATAATAGTTCTTCAGTATCATGGATATCAACCCGGCTTGTTTTGCTTGTAATTTTTTTTTTTTTTTTTTTTTTTTTTTGATTTTTTTTTTGTTATAGTGTGGGTTTCTCTGTGTAGTTTTGTGCCTTTCCTGGAGCTCACTTGGTAGCCCAGGCTGGCCTCGAACTCACAGAAATCCGCCTGGCTCTGCCTCCCGAGTGCTGGGATTAAAGGCGTGCGCCACCACCGCCCGGCTGCTTTTAATTTTTATTATACTTTATTTTGTGTTTTTTTTTTATTTTTTTAGTTTGTGTGTACCCACTTGTGCGCATGCCTACATGTGCATTATAGACAGTTGAGTCACTGTTTGGGTTCAGGGAACTCAACCCAGGGTCTCTGCAAAAGCAGTAAGCACCCTTAACCCACTGAGTCATCTCTCCAGTCCCTTGTTCTGTGTCTGAGACAGTCTCTCACGTTGTCACTCAGGCTAGCCTGGAACTATGACTATGGTTAGCCTCCTGCCTTAGCGTTCCACTCACTGCTGTGAGTGGAAAAAAACATGAGTGTGGAAAAATATTCCTGTTTTCATGTATGTAGTTTTTAATATTTACATACTATTTTTTACGTATGTGTGAAACAGAATGTGATACTTTGATTGATGACTACCTGTCCAAGGAACAAACTCAGGATAATTTGCATACCCCTCACCTTAAACTTTTACCTGGGCTGGGGAACACTCACCTACTGGGCAGGAAACCATGGGCTTGATCCTCAGCCCTGCATAGAAACAGGTGTGATGGTGCACACCTGTGATACCGGTATTTGGGGGAGGGGTCGAAGCAGGAAGATGAGTTCAGGGCCAGCCTTAGGTTCATAGTAAGTTAGGTTTAGGTACATAGCCAGCCTAGGCTACATGAAGCCTCTCTCTCTCTCTCTCTCTCTCTCTCTCTCTCTCTCTCTGAGGGGGGCAGTTCTGGGAAATTGAACTCAGGGTCTCATGCATACAAGGCCAGAGCTGTTCTACTGAGCTGCAGTCCCAGTCTTGAGACTATGTCTAAAAAGTAAAATACAATAACTCTTATCATTTCTTTATGGTGAGTGCATTCAAATTCTCTTCTAACTATTTTGAGCTGTATAATGTATTCTCGTTCACTATATTCAGCCTGTGTCCTATTGAATAATGCCGTGGTACTTGAGTTGATCAAGCTGTTTCTGTCTGTAATTCCTTTAAAACAGTGAGGGTGCACACAAGATGTTCAAGCAGCATTCTGAATTTTCTTTTAAATCTCATGTGACCAGTTTTTCTAGAGAAGCGAACTTCAGAAGTACCAGCTCAGCCTGCCCTACAGGCAATGCGTATTTGTTTTTGAGAAATCTCAAACTGTTTTTGATGAGAGAATTAACCCTCTCGGGGAAACAGCTCAGTCACTGGCTGTCCCATGGGAGGGTGTGGGAGAGGACACCTGCGCCCTGTGGTGTCTCAGAAGGTGGTGGGGGCTGCTAGACAGAAGCTGTGTAACCGACGCCTCCAGGGGAGGGGTGGAAAGCAGGGCCAGCTGCCTTCCAGCTTCACAGAGGCCAGGAGAGCAGTCCTTCAGACGTCACCAGAAGCCAACACAAGAAAACCTTGGAGGCTTGCCTCTGAGCATTGGGTGGAAAGGATGGCAGGAACTCTGTGTTTGGTACAGGGTAGGTGCTTGGTGAATAAACGTGTGTTGAAGGACTGAGGACATTTAAAGTGCCTGCCTAGCATGCACGAAGCCCTAAGATGCAAGAGTATTCTATTTGCTGGGCAGTGGTCGCTCACACCTTTAATGACAGCACTGGGGAGGTAGAGGCAGGCAGATCTCTGTGAGTTAAAGGCCAGCCTGGTCACCAGAACTAGTTCCAGGATAGCCAGGGCTACACACACACACACACACACACACACACACACACACACACACACACACAAAATCCTGTCTTGAGAAACAGAAAAACAGAACAAAAACAACAAAAAGAATATTCTACTAGCACTGAATACAACTGAGTATATTATCTGTACCTATACCTATAATTCAGGTGTATTTCAGTCCTATAATCCCAGTACTAAACAGGCAAGAGGACCAGAAATTCAAGTTCATCCTCCATAAGGAGTCCCAGGCAAGTCTGGGTGAGTTCAAACAACAGAATTAAAAGGGGAAAAAACAACCAAAAAAAAAAAAAAAAAACCTCATAGTAAAGACAAACCCTCTAACTGTGTCATGGTGGTACACGCCTCTAATCTCAGCACTCAGGCAGAAGCAGGTGGATCTTGAGTTCCAGGCCAGCCTGGTCTATACCAGGACAGCTAGAGCTACACGAAGAAGCCTTAGTTTGAAAAAACAAACAAAAGACTAACTTTAAGGTTTTGTTATGAAGCCCAAGCTACCCTCAAACTTGTATGTGGCCCCCAGGCTGACCTCAGATTCATGGGAATTCCGTATCAGCATGCCCAGTGCTAAGATTGTAGGTTTGTGCTCCAGGCCTGACTAAGACTTACAACTACTATACCAGTATCCTGGACATATTTTATGCAGAATAGAGAATATTATGCATATATTTCTTAACTTTTTTTTCCATATTGAGGATTAAACTCAAGACTTAACACAATAATAGAGTTAAGAAAGTGCTCTACTATTGACCATTTTACCACTAGGCCCTTAAATACAATTTTACTTTTTATGTTTTGTTTTCTGTGTGTGTGTGTGTGTTTAAGACAGGGACTTATTATGTAGTTATACTGGCCTCAAACTCACAATCTTCCTGTCTCAGCATCACAGGTGCTTGGATTACAGGGGTGTTTTGTGTTTTGCTTATTTTAATGAGTGTGTGTGTGTGTGTGTGTGTGTGTGTGTGTGTGTGTGTGTATGTGTGTGTGTTCCAGGGTGTGTGTGCATGTGCATTTGGGGCCTTGTGGGGCAGATGTCTATGCAGGTGTCTTCCTCCGTTGCTCTCCAGGTGTTTAGTTGGTTTTGTTTTTGAGACAGGGTCTCACTGTGTGACCTGACTGGCCTGGAACTCTGCCTGCCTCTGCCTCCCAGGGACTGGGATTCAAGATACGCACCACAAACAGCTCAGGGTTTGGGGGTTGTCTTTTTAGAACGGGGTCTCTCACAGACTTGTCTAGGCTGGCCAAGGTTCTCTAGGGATCCTCTTGTTGACACGTGCCCCTGGCCTGGACTGCAGTCACCAGCCCACCTCACCAGACTTTATGTGCTGATGCTGGGGTTTCCAAACTCAGCTCCTGCTCATGTTTGTATCATCCGACTGAGCTGTCTCCCCATCCCCTCAGCTTCACTTTTCAAAAATAAGAAAATGCACGGTTTTATAGCCTGGATAATAAGCATAAAGTCAGCCTTGTGCTGTAAGCAGGCACGGACAACGTATTCCTCAGTCCTGGACTATATACCGCTGGCTGGAAATCCTGGGCCTTGTAATCTTTTCTGAACACCTCAAGGTTAGTGGATGTGAAAAGCTTTGTCGAGAGTTTCCCAAGAACTTGAATAATGTAATCTCACAGAATGGGGGAACATTGATACTATTCGTATCAAAGCACGCAGCACAAATAGTACCTACCTCCTGCTACATTTTCAAATGTGCTGACTTTATTGTTCTCAAATGAGCCCCTCCCCCATTTTGGGGCTGGGATAGAACCCAGCGCACATGATCCAGGGCCCTGCATTGGAGCCACACCCAGGGTCTCAAACTGCTTCAGCAGCGTTTTCAAGTTCCCACCATCCGCGATCAAAATGTTTCTTTTCGCTAACGTCCTTAAGAGAAAGGGGTTGATAACGGAAGCTTCTTGCTGAAGGATAGAGGATAGTGCAGTACTTGAGCGTGGGTTTTGAAGTCACATGCCCATCAGATGCCTTACTCCCCCCCCCCCCCACCAACTGTGAGACCTTGGGTCCACAACATTTGACTTCTTTGGTTAATTCCCTCCCCTTTCTCTATTGGTAAAATGAGGACAACGGGATGTGTGCCATCGGGTTGTTATAAGGATCATATGTGATGATGTATGCAGTGTGTTTTGAACAGTACCTGATATAAAGTGAGGATGGTCATCTTTGGGCCAGAGATACAGCTCAGTGCTGGGTGCTTGTCTCACGTGCCCAAGGCCTCTGATTCCACTCCCTAGCACTAGTCTAGGGGTGGGGGAGGGGAAATGCTAATGTTCTCCAAACAGACAAAATTTAAGTTGAGGCAGGGTGTGGTCACTGAAGTTTGTACTGTCTTCTCTCCAGAGACGGGGGCTGGAGAGTTCTGTCTCAACAAACAAAACACCATGACATAAAACAAATTGAGATAGGTGATATGCTTCCAAATAACTAAAAACAAATAGCTTGAAAATCTGTTTCTAAGTGAATAAACTCCAGAGAAACTGGCCTTTGTGTATACCCACAAAAATAAAATAATTAAGAAAACAATTTTTAATGATTTACTTATTTTTATTTTATGTGCATTGGGGTTTGCCTGCATGTATGTCTGTGTGAGGATGTTGGATCCCTTGGAACTGGAGTTACAGACAGTTGTGAGCTGCTATGTGGGTGCTGGGAATTGAACCTGCATCCTTTGGAAGAGCAGCCCGGGCTCTTGACCATTGAACTATCTCTCCAGTCCCAAGAAAACAAATTTTATTCCAAAAAACTAAACTAATGAGTGGTTCCAAATATGTTCTTGTTTTTGTTTTTAGAGACAGGGTTTCTCTGTAGCTTTGGAACCTGTCCTGGAACTCACTCTGTAGATCAGACTGGCTTTGAACTCACAGAAATCCACCTGTCTCTGCCTCCCGAGTGCTGGGATCAAAGGCGTGTGCCACCACTGCCTGGCTTTTTTTTTCCCCCAGTATGTTCTTACATGACAATAGATACAGCCCAGATGTCATATAACTAAGTTAATGTTTCCATGGACACTCAACTAAGCCTGTATTAAACCTGGGGATGAGATAGATATTTTATCTGGCATCTAGGCTCAATGCTCTTAGTGTTTTTTAAGTCTTTAATTCCTTATTTCATTCATCGACAGTCCCACTCTCTGGCTCAGGCTGGACTGGAAATCACTATCCCACCCAGGCTGGTCTCAGGCTCAAGCTGACCCTCTTGCCTCTGCTTCTCAGGTATCAGGATTACTAGCAAGAACACAACTCCTGCTCACCTGAGATTATTTTATATTTTCCTCCCTAGCCCTTTCATGCTTACTGCGGAGTAATCCAACAAAATTTTAATTCAAACGAAAGACTTATTGGCTTCGATGTTAATATAATGATTATCTAATCAAGTGGAGGAAGAAAACAGACAAGCCCCTTCTTTGCTAGCATACTGATGGCGACTGAGGAGACCTAAGCCCACGTGATGTTTCAGCGGCAGCAGAGACAAGTGGCCTGGATGTGTAACCTTCGGCATCAGACGCTCAAAGGACAGGCACATTTCCAGTAACAGCTTCATTTCCCCGCGTTCCCTGGGGAAAGAGGCCGGTGAGTTCTGTTGATGGCATCAGCTGACATCACTGGCTGGGATCATGGGGACGCTGGGGCCCACCTCAGCGGTGGCCTGACTGCATCAACCTCTGGGTTTCCCAGCTCCTGCCACGTGAGCCGTCCTAATATGGCCAGGCTCAGGAGCAGCCCAGGAGCAGTCCAGGAGCGCTTCCTTTCTCCTGCTAACGGAGAGAGGGCTGGAACAAATGCTTAAAGTCAAACACAATCCCAAGAAAAGCAAATGGGGGATTTGGGTTCGCGCCTGGCCAGATGCAAATCCCAGGGCTGCAGAAGCTCCAACCTTGGGGTATCAATCATTAAATTAGAAAACAAAGCCTTTGCTCCCCCACCCCACCCCTCTTCTTTCTTGCTATCTCTGAAGCTTCTGCAGCCCTGGGACAGACCCCAAAGCTCTAGTCCCCTTTAACGACCTGAGGAGCCCTGGGGGTGGGGTGGGCTGCTAGGGACCTGGTGGCGGAGCCTCCGGTCCCTAGCAGCCTAGGGGGAGATGCTGCAAGGCGTGTCTGGGCTGTGCTCATGTGATGAAGGGAGGGAAAAACAAGGAGGGGGGAGGAGGCTACGAGGTGGCTTTTTTTTTTTTTTTTTTTCTTTTAAGGAGTTTGCCACGAGCGCGTCCCCTTCATTCTCAGTCCGGGCGCGTTCTCAGCAGGATCGCAGAGAGCCGGCGCTCTTCGTCCCTCGTCCCCGTGGTCTTGGGAGCACGTCCCCTAGCCCCTCGGCGTCCCCGCGGTCCCAGGAAGGCGGCTAGCCGGCGGGAATAGGACCGCCACTGAGCCATGGGCGCAGGCAGTTCCACCGAGCAGCGGAGCCCCGAGCAGCCGCCGGCGGGGAGCGACACGCCGAGCGAGCCGGAGCTCAGCGGCCACGGGCCCGCAGCGGAAGCGCCGGGAGCGGCTGGGGAACCTGCCGACGCGGACCCCGCCACCAAGGTATGCTGCGGCCACCTGCCCGGGTGGGGCGGGATGGAGATGGGGCGCCCTGGCGGGTTCCGCCTGCCACAACTTCCCGCCGGTGCAGCCGGTCTGCAAACTCGAGCGCAGCCCTTTGCAGGCTTTCGGGGGGTCTTGCGCACCGGGGCGGGGCTGGCATCTTTGTCGTGGGTCCCTAAGGGCGGCGACCTAGCCCTTCCGCAGCCATCAAATCTGGCCCTGCCCGCCGCTCCTCCAGCCTTTCCTCCTCTCTTCCGGTGGGCTGGCAGCCTAGGGGATGGTCGGTGGTGGGGCATCCGTAAGAACTGACCATGGCCAGGTATTTGATGCCGCCTCACACACCCCCCCAGATCCCAGGTCCCAGAGAGAGAGAGAGAGAAATTCGGAACGTGCTTTGGAGTAGGGCAAACCTGGTTCCTAGTTCCCCACCCAGTATTGGCCTTGACACCAGCTTCCACCCGGGCCACCGGGTTTGGTACCCAGAGTCCTGCGGCAGCGCCTGGGACACCGCCTAGCTGGTGCAGAGAGCCTGGCATGCAGCTAGCTCTCTTCCAGAGAGAACCCGAGCAGAAGCACCAATGGAGAGGGATAGGCAAAACTCCTGGCATCCTGTCTCTCTTTCTCACAGTTTGCTGCCCGTGGACTCAGTTGGATAAACAAACATTGGAGTTAGAAGTTCTCCACCGATGTAGGCAAAGGCTTAAGCGAGCGTTCCTTGCACTCTTTTTCTGTCAAGTCTACTGAAAGGCTCTAGAAATACTGCGTTTTACAGGCTCGCTTGGTCCAAGGCCGGAATATTTCATCCCGTACACCACAGCCGCTACCTTTGTGTCTTGCTCTCGTTGTTGTATTTGATTCAGTTCTTTTTCTTTTGTTGCTGTTCGCGGCCCCTCATTAATTTGCTTGTTTGTTTTGAGACAGGGTCTCACTCCTAACCTAGGCTGGCTTGGAACTCACGCCCTAGCCCAACTCGTGGTAATCCTCCTGCCTCAGCCTCTCAAAGGACTTCGCAGCCACGCCCGGCCGCCGACATTGCCTTTTAGCTGTTTTCCAGCATGTGTTTTTGAGCAAGGCTTCACTCAGGTGGATTTATGATCCTCTTACAGAAAGAAACGTGTGACCAACCAAACAACTTAAAGAAAAATCAACCAATTACTGAATTTGGGGACAGAGTAGTGAGGATCTTTCGGAAGGTCCCAGGAAGTGTAAACATCCTTCCGTGTAGAACAAAACATTGAGATCCAGGTAAATCTTATACAAGTCAGACCTGATCGACCTCTTTAGTTGTCCTAGTATAGTACAGGGTGAGTGGCCGCTCTTAACAGTTTCAACCTCCAGTTTATAACTCCTCACTACTTGTGAAATCCAACGTCCTCCCTACCTCCTATGCATAGGTTTTCTAAGAAGTTCCTTACCTTCTGCCATACAGTCTCCATCCTTTGGACGCCTCAGTTACATTTTAATGCTTGTGTAACGTTCTTTTTAAAGAAAGAATTACTTAGCAGAGAAAGAATCCACGTGCGTGTGATCTGTGTGTGTGTAGCGGAGGGGTAAACGTGCCATGGCGTGCCTGGGTGAAGGTCAGACAACAGTTCTGTAGAGCTGGTTCTCTCCTTCCACCTTTATGTGGGCTACGGGGCTTGAACTCACGTCCGGCTTTGCACAGCCAGCTGAACCTCTTACCTGCTGAACCGTCTCACTGCCCCACGCCATGTTTGGTTGACAACTGCTGTCAACATAGGTAACGTGTCCTTATAGTCATTTTAAGGTATCACTGCTGAAAATTTGCAAGCAGGAGACAGTCTTTACCTCCGTTTTTATAGGACTTCAAGTCTTATGATCTGTTTACACTGAAATGTGGACCTTCCCAACAAATTGCATTTGCTTACTTAAAAATATTCCTTTCTTTTCCACCTTCCATTCCCTCCCGTCACCTGCATCCTACTTCCCCATCCCAGTCAACCACCATCTTGAAGCATCCAAGCAGTCTCTTTTAAAAGATGACTAAAGTGACGTCCACAGCATCATTAAATTGTTGGCCGGTTTCCCAGTTATCAATTTGGAGATGGATCAATATACTTGCATGTGCTTGTTGGAATATATGTGCTCTTTCATTTCAACCCACAGATTACTCAGGTTTTGAAGACCTAAGATTTTTCATTAGGATCTCAGAATTAAGAAGGATTCAGCACCCTCAAATTCTACCCTTGCTCTCTATCTTAAGCTCCAGTCCCTGACCTCCAAGGCAAAGAGGTTCCATCTGCCACTCTTGGCTCCTTCACCCCTTGGTCCCTTCCCAGCAGAGTTTACATTATTTGTGGGTTTAGGGGCTTTTTAACTATTAGGTTTGACTGCTCTGCACGCTCCATAAGACAAGGGGCTTATCTGGTTTTGCTGACAAACTGTCCCCTGTGTGAGGGATGGTGCCTGGCATGGAGTGTAGGGACTTGGCAAGAGCTGATGGAGAGAAGGAAGTGATGGTATTGGCCCTTGGGTTTTCATTGGTGAATGTCAGCTGCCTGCTTCTCCTGCTTCACCTCTAACCTCATTAGGATTAGCTTTATAGATCAGAAAGTGACCAAGACCGGTCTATTTGGTAATTAATCGATGGAGCAAATGATTGAGGGAGAAGCTCAGCTTTGTTCTTCAGAAATAGAGTGGCTTGGCTGGATGGGGGAGGCTCACATTTGCAATCCCAGCACTCAGAAGATCGAGGCAGGAGGACTGCTGTGACTTTGAAGCCAGTCTGGGCTACACGAAACCTTGTTGTTGTTTTTGTTGTTATTTTTTTGGCTCAGATGAAACATACACCGAACTACTTATGGGTTACATCATGAATACATCTTGATGGGTGTATAGACATTTGGGGGAGGTTTGCTATATAGTGTACAATTTCCCCCTCTATGGACAGAATGATCTTTTTTTCCTTTTTACATGATATAATCATTAAAGATGATTATCAGATTTTTTTTCTGTAGGTAATGTCAAATATTTATATTATATGTGCCACGTATTTAGTAAATCAGTTGGTTTGTGGCTTTTGTTCTGTTTTTTATTTTTTATTTTATTTTATTTTTTTTTTTTTGGTTTTTCGAGACAGAGTTTCTCTGTGTAGCTTTGCGCCTCTCCTGGGACTCACTTGGTAGCCCAGGCTGGCCTCGAACTCACAGAGATCCGCCTGGCTCTGCCTCCCGAGTGCTGGGATTAAAGGCGTGCGCCACCACCGCCCGGCTTGTTCTGTTTTTTAGACAAGGAGTCATTCTGTAGCCCAGGCTGTCCTAGAACTTACTATACAGCCCAGGCTGGCCTTGAACTTGATCTTCCTGCCTCAGCCTCCTGCGACTGAAAGAAATTACAGGTAGGAGTCACCATTCTATTCTGTTTACTTTTTTTCTGTTAATGTATTTTTTAAAATTTTAGGTCAACATATAAAGAAATGGGTTTCATTATGGCATCTGGTGTACAGTTCAAATTTTATTTACTTATTTACTGGATGCTAGAAAGTGAACCCAGAGCTTTGGGCAGGATGCTGGGCATGTACACTAACACTGAGCTACAGTCCCCATCCATTTTTCTGGTGACCTTTTTTTGCAGTTACTCCCTAAGAGTCCCCAAAGGCAACTCCCTAGTTGAATTCTGCCATGAGGTCAAATAGAGAGTTAAACTT